>LR812536.1:7762086-7807086 GCA_903798195.1 Danio kyathit | reverse complement strand
ACGAGACCCGTTCACAGGAGCCCACGCTGCTTCTGTATACGTTTGCAACCCGCATGAACTCAGTCTGACCCTGTCCTGCTCGTATAACTGCTTTCCCGTTGTAACTTTTCATAATTTTATTTAAAGTATACATGTTAAAAGGGTTACCCACTAGGATTTAAAGTGAAATACCAATACCAGCAATTATTTGTTCTATGCATATGTATTTTATTTCTTAGATATTTCTTGATATTGTACCCAAAATAAAGTTAAGAAACCCCCAATATCCTTGAAACTTCTCTCTAAACAAAACAAACAACAACAAAAAAATGTCTTATCTGTTGGATGATGGTCCTTTCCTTAAGTCAAGCATCAGAAAGAAACTGGTCAATTATTCGGAGTTAAAAAACATTGAGTGCGTTGAAATATGTTGGTCTACTTTTGCAGACTTGCAGATAATGGATGAATGAAACTTCATGATGATATCCAAAAACACCCAATCTTATTCAGACAGCATACCAATACAATTTCCCAACATTCAATTACCAAGACAATAAGGAAGTCCTTCTAACAAAAGAAAAAAAAACATCGAAAACAAACATAAGAATTTCAAACGTATTGAAAGAAGAAAGGATTCAAACATACTCACAGGCTGAGCTTAAAACACAAGGTTTCCCAACTAGGACTTCACAAACAAACAGTTTTAAGTAGCTGCAAGGGACCATGTGTTCCCTCTACCACAACTGAATCTCTTCTTCATTCCTCTCTTCACCTATTATACATTCAAGTTGTCTGACTAGCGCCCTCTAGTGCCACGTAGTTCCATTAGAACAGCATTTTTATTTTCATTATTCCATGGATAACAACAAAAAAAAACAAGTGACAGACATTTCATTCTGTTACACCGTGAACACGCGGACGCCATCTCATCAAGTAGCACGGTCAGCCATTCAACTTCTCTGAACTTTGATTTCCTAAGTCATTCAAGGATCAAACCACTGGAGGAATTCCCTCTTAGCGAGCTTCCTGCTTGCTGACGTCAAACTATCCGTCACCGGGACCACGAGTTCCACGCTCCAGAAGACGAAGGAAAATCCCTCTCCAACAAAAGACATCCCCAACGACGTCAACGCACGGCAACCAATCGGCTGCGCCGGAGTTCCCCTCAACCAGCTGATGAGTGAGACTGGTCATCTAAACGCAAGTAACACAAGCCCACTTTTCACTCCTTGCTGAAGCTGGTGTTAATTAAGTTTAACAGTAAATCCTAGTCAGATTCTCTGCTTGGTGGTCTTATAAGGTTGCAATGCTAAGCACTTATCACGTGCGAGACGTTTGGGACTCTTAGTTGTTCATTCTCAGTCATTCAACTCATTCCAGAACTGTGTGTGTGTGCATCTTTGTGTTTGTTTGTTTTACATTAGAGTAGTTTTACTGTGTGTGTAGCTTAATAAACTTGTGTTTCATTTTAAGATCCTTGTCGGAGTTTTTATGTGTTTTTAAGTTACTGCCTCAGCTATATGGTCTTGCTACCTTGCTTGTGAAACTCTGTTTATATTGTTATTTTGGCCAAGTAATAATATAACATAGATTTACTAAAGATAAAGTTACGTTGCTTACTTCTATTAGGGTGGACCAATAGATGATGTAAGTGTGGTAACCTAATTTTGACTGTGAGCCAGTCGTTTGAATCTGTTGATTCAATCCCCGAGAATTAATATAAATTAATTCGAATTTATGAGCTAATTCTTAAAGTACCGGACATATTAGATGGTCCAGGCATTACACTTCTAAACTGTTCCATGGCCAGGAGTGTGTTGATCCCTCATTATCCCAATTACAACGAGCAGATAAAAGGTCCAGAGTTCATTTTAAGTGTGCTATTTGCATTTGGAATCTGTTAATGCTCATCTGTTTTGACTTTACATGTAAATCACTCGCCTTCCATCCACGTCTGCTTTCTGTACAAGCTGAAAACTCCCCACCCACCCCCCATTCCATGTAATGTAATGATTGTGAGGGCGTAGGTGAGACATAATTTTTCGAGAGACACTCAAATACCTCACGTGCGCTACAAATGCAAGTCACGTAAACAATTAATTGCAAACTGAAATAATCTAATTTGATTATATGGTTTGGAATTTGATGTTTTATGAGATTATTTACATTTTTTGCGATTATTTTGCGTTTAATTAAGAATTTTGCAGGATCGCAAAATTTGTGACTTTTTGTTGATTTTGTGTTGGATTCAGCGATCGTGGAATCGCGAAAAACTAGGGGGTCTGAATTATAATCTGCTTACTAATGTTTATTAATATAGAGTTAATGCATAAATGATAAATTAACTATTTGTTAATGCTTAATACATGTTTCAGAGTGTGCTGTTATTATAAATCTTACTACATTTAATTTTCAGTCACTCCCATGATATTTGCATTTGCCCAACAATTATATTCATATATTTATGTTTGATATCAAGTTGTTCTAAACCCATATATAAGACTTTTAACCCTATAGCCTTCAACCCGACGCGGACGCCCTGGAGCATCCTGGGGCGCTGTTTTTCCACATGTCAATGTTTATCAATAGTAATAACAACACGCACACGCATTCTTTGCTGTACATCACGGTTTATTTTGAAAGGTAAGAGTCCACAGAAAAACATCCCATCAAGCACATTTAGTCCACCGACACAATAGTGTTGAATTTTGGGTGGTTATTCATTTGTTTATGTCACCATTTCTGCCCGAGACCTGGTTTACCATGCTTTACCATGTTACTTACACGCGAAAACGGCGTCTTTGTAGTAAAAGGCAACTCGATGTCATAGCTTACAGTGTTACAGATAAAATAAGACCAAAAACTGAATAAAAAGTCAAAGTTATAGTTACTAAAATCTAAACAAAGCCGCGTGTTTTGAACTGCATATCCTGTTATACGATTATAATACTTCCTACTTCCTACTTAGTTTGACTGATAGACAGTTTAGCCAATGGCTGTATCATATATTCAATATATGAACACCTATTGGTTGTGGGCTGTATATTTGCACGGTCTTTGCTGTCACTGGCTCAGCGATCTGTCAATCATCACGCGACGCACCTGCCTGCCCCCTGCTGCACACTGCACATCTGTTAGCAGTTTGAGCTAACGGCAGAGCCACTGGTAAACAATGAAAATAGATCGTCAAAGTTTTGTTCTGCTAAAGAGAGTTTTGAGAGTTAGTTTGAAGCGAAGAGGAGAATATAGGTGCGTTCGACTTCATGCAGCGCTGCGCAGATCGATCGAAGTCTGTCTTAAAGCGGTGCATGCTGGTTAGAAATTTTGGCCGGATTGATGCTGCGCCGACGGCATGTGACTGTCACATGTGGCATCAAAGTACCGCGACAGCGCTTCGAGATCAGACGACTGATTCAGCCCGCGCAGCAACTGAAGAGCGCCTGCATGAGCTCTGATGACGACACCAATATAATACGATTGGCCAAGTTCACCGCATGACAACAACCACGTGTGATTCGGGTTTATTATTGGACAACATCCTTCTCACAAATTTCAAAACAAACAATTAACTGTTGTTCAAACACTCTCTATCTTGTACACATCATGCTTATTAAAAGACTACACATATTTTACTGCAGCATCATCTTTTGTTAAATAATTTGTTCATACTGACTAGATTGTTTGCACAGGTTTATTCTGCCTTTTTTATACAGACTACTGTATTTAGCTCCATAAACGATATAAATGACATATTTTAGTAAATAACTTAAATATTAACTCAAATAAGTCTTACAGACTTGTAATACAATAATTATCATCATTGATCCTGATGATTTCTTAGCAAATTAAGTTATATAAAAATATGTAATATAAAAATATGATTCTAAAATGGGGCAACCCAGTGGCGCAGTAGGTAGTGCTGTTGCCTCACAGCAAGAACGTCGCTGGGTCGCAGGTTCGAACCTCGGCTGGGCTGGGTCAGTTGGCGTTTCTGTGTGGAGTTTGCATGTTCTCCCTGGGTTCGCGTGGGTTTCCTCCGGGTGCTCCGGTTTCCCCCACAGTCCAAAGACATGCAGTACAGGTGAATTGGGTAAGCTAAATTGTCCATAGTGTATGAGTGTGAATGTGTGTGTGGAAGTTCCCAGAGATGGGTTGCGGCTGGAAGGGCATCCGCTGCGTAAAATCGTGCTGGATAAGTTGGCGGTTCATTCCGCTGTGGCGACCCCGCAAGGGACAAAGCCGACAAGAAAATGAATGAATGAATGATTCTAAAATGTTTTATTTTCTGTCAAACCATATTACGCAGAAATAAAAGTTAAAAGTGTCATTGATGTACCTGCTCTTTCTGGGAAATTTCTACTGAAAGTGTAGCTCATTTATTTTGGTCATTTTGTTCAATCTTTTTGGATTAAAGGGCTTTTTTAAAAATGCCTTCATTATTCAAAATAATCCTATTCGTGGATATTTATTTCATTTTTATGTGCCCTTATTTTCCCCCTTATTTCTCATGCATTTGTATGTAGGCTACTTAATTTTAATTCATAATTCCCTTACTGTTTAAAAATGAAGTTTGTAGAGACTGTATTCTGATTTTATTTGTACTTTATATCTTTTGTTGTTATTTCAATAAATAAATAAATAAATGATCACGCCATGTGATCGGTAATCATGACTGCAGCAACTTGAGTCCCCGAAGTGGCCGGCTTGACGGCTCCGTTTTCAACTCCGCCCCCGCCTGCGCTCGGCTAATCTCGTTGATCACCGGCTGCAGCTGTGCTTAATGTCGAACGCACCTTATGTCTGAGGAGAACTGATACTTGCATGACCTGGATGAAGAGTACTCTGGCATTTTCTAACGGTGAGTTTTTATTACTTTGTTTACTTCAGTTCTTCTGTGAAGCCTGTGAAGTATGTGTGAATGTCTCTCCGGTAGTGATAATCTTTCAGTAATGTTGGCATTATCATATGATTGCCATTTATCTGAATGGCTGCTGTAAGCTAAGCTATCTGTAATAATTATCCTATCAATAAAAGGGCATTAGAATAAATCGAGTTTGCTACTCAAGGGGGGGGATACAGTTGTTTACAATAGAATCCTAATTCTGTTTTTTTTTTTTTTTTTTGTCACGTAGCTGAATCTGCTGGAGTGGATTACGTGCAGCAGACAGGAGCAAAGTGAGAGAGCATAACAACAACTCTTCTAAGACTTTTTTGTTGCATATGCACTGGACATATTTCACACAATGTACTTCTTGTGCTCAAATAAATCATTCATAATATATGTTTCTGTCTATTGTTTTACAATTAAAAATTTGTGGTATGTGAAAAGACTAAAAGAGTTGTGTTAGAAACCCCAGTACATCAGACTGCTTCTCCACCAACAAGGAGAGGGAGAAAATCACAAGACATTGTCTCAGAAAAATAATTCCAGAAATTTCATTTTGCATGATTTTGACATCAAATTCAAAACATATACTCAGGAGATGTGTAGCTTTTGACCTATTACTTTTATGTGTTGCTCCAGGACTGATTTCACACATTTGTTTATGAAATAATAAAATGTTTAGTGCTGTGATTTTTTTTTTACATTACTTAAGCATCTATAACTTTTTTTTATTTTTAGCATTATAAACTCTAGATGATGGATAATAAAGCCCAGAGTGTCTTCTTTTCAAAGATACATAAACTGTGAATGTAGACCAAATTATTCAGCAACTGTAAAGGTTTCAGTTTGGGATGATTGTTTTTGAGAAAGTGCCTCTGACGGTGAGGGAAAGGAGGACACCGATATAGTCTCAGAAAACATTTTACAGAAGTCTCATTTTGCATGCTATCTTCATCAAATTTGAAATATAAACTCATGAGACACTTGGCTTTCAAGTCATATTTTTTATAGGACATTACATTAATGTTTTCCTGTGTTTGTATATGGAAAAACAAATATTGAACACAATACAATTTTTTTTTTCTCATAACTTCATAATGTATAACTTTTTATATTTTTTAACATATAACTCCCTCATTTACTGCATTTATTCACTTTAATTCTTCTTATTATTGTCATTTTTAGAGTTTAAATTCCTCTGGATTATAAAGAGCAGCTTACAGATCATAGCGTGTTATTGTTTGCCATTTTATTATTATTTTACATATTTTTAGTAGAGTAAAAATATTCATATAATTACTTTGTGAAACCCTACATAAACTCTATTATTCAAAGGTATAAATTAATGAAATAAAAAAAAAAACTGGAGTGAAATGATTTTGACATTTAAGAAGGGAAAAGAAACACAGTGTGCGCACATCTTTTTTATAGCCCTGTGTCAATGTGAATCACAAACAACACTCAAAGTCAGAATTTATAGAGAGGAAAAAAGTGAGTAGAGCCGTGGCCTTCTGCATTGTTTAAATTAACTTAGTATTTAATCAATCCCGCAGGCTCATTGGAAATATGTGCCCAGGACTACATTTTTGAGAACCGGGAATTGTGTACCCTGGACTATAAACCATTTCAATATGGTAATGTCATTTGCCCTTAAACATTTCCTGCTTGTTATCATATTATATCATAACTGTAACAAGAGGCATTTCAATCATCTTTTCACATTAAAACAGCTATCATGTTATTTATTAATATGTGGACCTTTTTGGATTCTCGTAAGCTATGGAAATTGAAAATGTAAAACAGGAAATACAGTAGGACCATTGTTATTGTTTACATTCCTTAAAATTGTCTATAAATGTGCTTGCAGTTTTTGTCACAAATCCACTACAGGTTACAGGTTTCCACCAAAATATATTCAAGAGTTCACACTTAGCTGATGATTGATTATAAAGTGAGTTTAGCATGCTGTCCCAGGAGAGAGCCCTGAGCTCATAAGATCCTAGAGCATGGGGCTCCCTCCCTTTGCAGGGTGCAGTTTGAGCTCAGGTAGGTCTCTAGAACTTCCCCTTTATTTAGAGCTGATGATAGATTATAAGTTGCTATATAGATATATACTGCTGGTTAAGAATTCCACTATAGTCCTAATTTAGATTGCTCAATTGACTTATGACACATGTTTTTGGACTGTGGGAGGAAACCGAAGACCCAGGGAAAACCCTCGCGAGTACATGGAGAACATGTAAACTCTACACAGAAACAACAACTAGCCTGTTAAGGATTTAAACCAGTGACATTCTTGCTGTGAGGCAACAGTGCTAACCACTGGGCCACCGTGCCGCCATATAAAGGGAAAGGTGGAGGAGTAGGGGTGGAAAGGGGGATTCTTCAAGAAGACTGAAGGTAAGAAACTCTGATTATAGTTATAGTGAGTTAGGAATCATCTGAGTGGTCAATCATGCGTTAGTTAATGCGGGACCAGCCGTGGTCAATCATAAGCACGTGATCCTCTCAAAATTAGTTTATAAATAAACTTCACTTCTTTTTGTGTTCAACATAACAATAAAAAATCTAACAGGTTTGGAACAAGTCAAGGGTGAGTAAACGATGACACAATTTTCTGTTTTGAGTGAACTATCCCTTTAACTCCCTTTTTGTCACAATGTGTGATGTGTAGTTACTGCAATATGCCTTTGGTACATCAGTAGTACATCCTGTTTACATCTGTACTACTGCATACACATCTGTTTACATCTGTACTACGGCATTAACTGTATACAGAACATACTTTTTAATTATTTATTCAAAATAATTTCCTTAAATAGACTCAGCGGGTAAAATAAGTAATGAACACGTCATGATTTGTCCTGTTAAATATGTTTATAAAGGAGCTGTTGACATGAAATTGACGCAGATTTTGCATAAAATTAATTAATTTTAATTAATTAAAATAAATTTCAAAAAATATTTTTTTTATATGTAATAATAATAAAAATGACAGAAGAAAGAATTGGACTATTCATTCATTCATTCATTCATTTTCTTTTCGGCTTAGTACCTTTATTAAGCAGGGGTTGCCACAGCAGAATGAACCGCCAACTTATCCAGCACCTGTTTTTTACGCAGTGGATGCCCTTCCAGCCGCAACCCAACACTGGGAAACACCCACACACTCTTGCACACACTTACATACACTACGGTCAATTTAGTTAATTCAATTGACCTGTTCCACATGTATTTGGACTATGGGGGAAACCGGAGCACCCAGCAGAAACCCACACGAACATGGGGAGAACATGCAAACTAAACACAGAAATGACAACTGACCCAGCTGAGGCTCGAACCAGCGACCTTCTTGCTGTGAGGCGATTGTGCTACCCACCGTGCCACTGTGACGCCCAGTACTGGAATACTGAAATGAATTTTATACTTTATCTAAAATACATTTTTGGTAATGACAGCTTCAAGACTCCTCTTGTATTTAAAATGGAGCCACATGCATTGCTAAGGTGTGATTTCTTCCCAGACATCAACAGGGTGTAAAAAAAATCTAGATGTTTATGTGGGTCTCTTCAATGAACTCTGAACATTAGTTCTTATAGTCTATTGGATTCATGTCAGGTAATTGGCTAGGCCATTCTAGCAGCTTCATTTTCTTTCTCTGAAAGCAGTGTTCTTGGAGGTGCATTTTCTTGCTGAAATGTCTACCCTAGTTTCATCTTCATCATCGGGTAATGTAAGCTTTGAGACTGAAGCTGTGTCCTCATGAACAGGTATTTTCTGAACCACACTTTTGTCTATGCAGTTTTGCTGTTTGCCAACATGAAAACGGAGTATCAGGTGACTAAACCCGAAACTTTCTGAAAACATGGACCAAGGTAAAGATTTATCAAAACTCCAGGTACAGTGTGGTTGTGTGGACACTACAACCAGATTTTTTCGCCTCATGAAGTAGGTATCCACGCTGTTTTCTCTTTTCTGATTGAACAACACAGCTGAGTTCACACCAAATGCGGAAGATGTGAATGAGGCAAATTTCAAAAAGCATCACGTAATCTGCAGTGTTCATCTGCGGGACGATAATCTGCCTCTGTTCTCACATTTGCATTGACTTGCAATTTACTCCCAAAAATACTTACAGTAATTCCCCATTTGGTATGAACCCAAGATAAAAGTTTGATTATCATTATGAGCCTGTTGGTTCGACGTGCCCTTAACATACATTACAATGCATTTTGTTTATAAAAATACCTGTGTATGTGTGAACATGGGCTGAGACAAGCTAATATTCATTTACACTGAAGGGGGAGATGCTGAATAACCACTGAGAGATTTCAGCTGCTGTCTGGGCTTGCCATGCCTTTGTACAGCTCCCTTTATTTATTTGTTCAATACGTTTTCCCCTTTGTCATTTCATTTTATAATAATAATAATAAACATAATAATTTCTACATTTATATAGCGCTTTTCTGGGCACTCAAAGCGCTTTACACATAGGGGGAATCTCCTCATCCACCACCAGTGGATGCACCAGACCGCACACCACACACCAGCTGATTGGTGGAGAGGAGACAGAGTGATGAAGCCAATTATGGTATGGGGATGGTTAAGAGGCCATGATGAAATGAAACCAGTGGGCAGCTTTGGCCAGGATGCCGGGGTTAAACCCCTACTCTTTTTCGAATGACATCCTGCAATTTTTAATGACCACAGAGAGTCGGGAGCTAGGTTTAACGTCTCATCCGAAAGACGACGCTCTCTGAGCAGTATAGAGTCCCCGTCACTATACTGGGGCATTAGAACCCACACAGACCGCAGGTTGGGCGCCCCCTGCTGGCCTCACTAACACCACTTCCAGCAGCAACCTAGCTTTCCCATCTTGTCTCCCATCCAGGTACTGACTGAGCGCAGCCCTGCTTAGCTTCAGTGGGCGACCATGTGAGAGTTGCAGAGAGCTATGTGGTTTATTTAATCATTCATTTTCCTTTGGCTTAGTCTCTTTATTCATCAGGGGTCACCACAGCGGAATGAACCGCCAACTTATCCAGCATATGTGTAGATGAATATTAGCCCTTCTAGCGGCAACCCAGTACTGGGAAACCCCCATACACACTCATTGACACACATACACTAGGGCCAATTTAATTTATTCAATTCACCTGTAGCGCATGTCTTTGGACTGTGGGGGAAACTGAAGCACCCGGAGGAAACCCACGCAAACACAGGGAGAACATGCAAACACAGAAAGGCCAACTGACCCAGCTGGGACTCGAACCAGCGACCATCTTGCTATGAGGCGACAGCGCTAAACTCTGAGCCACCGTGTCACCGCATTTTTTTTTATTCATTTCTAAATTAATAAATTCTGGTTTGCTTATTATGTATGAATTACTTCAGTTGTTACCAACATCTGGTGAAAATGTCAGGTCAATAGTACATATATATATATATATATATATATATATATATATATATATATGTCATTTCTAATATCTGATTTATTTTATCTTTGCCATGATGACAGTAAATAATATTAGACTAGATATTTTTTAAGACATTTCTATACAGCTTAAAGAGACATTTAAAGGCTTAACTAGGTTAATTAGGTTAACTAGGCAGTTTAGGGTAATTAGGCAAGTTATTGTATAATGATGGTTTGTTCTGTAGACTATCGAAAAAATATATAGCTTAAAGGGGTTAATAATTTTGACCTTAAAATGGCTTTTAAAAAATTAAAAACTGTTTTTATTCTAGCCGAAATAAAACAAATAAGATTTTCTCCAGAAGAAAAAATATTATCAGACATACTATGAAAATGTTCTTGCTCTTTTAAACATAATTTGGGAAATATTTAAAAAAGAAGAAACAAATCAAAGGGGGGCTAATAATTCTGACTTTAACTGTATCTATATATATATATATATATATATATATATATATATATATATATATATATATATATATATATATATATATATATAAACTCTTTAAGTAGCACACATTTGTCGCAGAATTCACTGGCATTTGCTCTGTAGTGTCAAGAGTCCCAGGAGCCACTCCTGAAGCCTGTGCGGTCCCTGGACGCCAGCGCTAACACATCAAGAGCACCTCCAAGTGCCAGACAACATGCCTATACAGATATAGAAACCTCAAAATGTCTGCATGTGCATTTTATTTTATGGCTGCAATCAAGACCCCTGTGCACACAGACATGCCAATACTTCACTGAACGGTTTAGAGAAGATCACACATTCCAACCTCACAAATCTGACTATTGATGTCACATGTGTGCATAATCTGTGATGGTAGTATGTCATATGAGAATATAAATGCACATTGTCATATTTGAACACCAATGATACTTTTAAAAAATGCATTAAAGGTCTATAAAATCATAGTATGCTATTTGGCAATGAATTCTGTGGCTTGTTATAATGACATACTGTATGTAGTGTCGCATGAAATGAAATATTTTCATTTATAACTGGCATTGCAGAAATAGCACATTCATCAGCATATTGGTAAACCTTGGATTTCCTTTTTAAATCTATTGTATGATATTTGACACATTTTTAAGGTTTCTAAATTGTACATTTTGCAAATTAGTGCATGCTTCCTAATATCTGGGTCACAGTTTACTTAGACTCACTGGCCACTTTATTAGGTGCACCTGTCCAACTGCTTGTTTACGCAAATTTCTAATCAGCCAATCACATGGCAGCAACTCAATGCATTTAGGCATGTAGACATGGTCAAGACGATCTGCTGCAGTTTAAACTGAGCATCAGAATGGGGAAGAAAGGTGATTTAAGTGACTTTGAACGTGGCATGGTTGTTAATGCCAGATGGGCTGCTCTGAGTATTTCAGAAACTGCTGATCTACTGGGATTTTCACACACAACCATCGCTAGGGAATGAAAAAAGAGGTCCGAAAAAGAGAAAATATCCAGCGAGCAGCAGTTTTGTGGCTGCAAATGCCTTGTTGATTTCAGAGGAGAACAGCCAGACTGGTTTGAGCTGATAGAAAGGCAAAAGTAACTCAAATAACCTCGTTACAACAGAGGTCTGCAGAAGAGCATCTCTGAACACACAACACATCCAACCTTGAAGCGGATGGGCTACAGCAGCAGAAGACCACACCGGGTGCCACTTCAATCAGCTAAGAACAAGAAACTGAGGCTACTGAGATTAAAAAAACGTGACCTGGTCTGATGAGTCTTAATTTCTGCTGCAACATTCGGATGGTAGGGTCAGAATTTGACGTCAACAACGTGAAAGCATGGATCCATCCTGCCTTGAATCAATGGTTTAGGCTGGTAGTGGTGGTGTAATGGTGTGGGAGATATTTTCTTGGCACACTCTGAGCCCATTAGTACCAATTGAGCATCGTGTCAACGCCACAGCCAACCTGAGTATTGTTGTTGACCATGTCCATCCCTTTATGACCACAGTGTACCCATCTTCTGATGGCTACTTCCGGCAGGATAACGTGCCATGTCATAAAGCAATCGTTGAATCATCTGGTCAGACTGGTTTCTTGAACATGAC
This sequence comes from Danio kyathit, assembly GCA_903798195.1. Classification (NCBI taxonomy): domain Eukaryota; kingdom Metazoa; phylum Chordata; class Actinopteri; order Cypriniformes; family Danionidae; genus Danio; species Danio kyathit. The sequence goes on along the minus strand of LR812536.1, from coordinate 7,794,677 downwards.
AATGAGTTCACCGTACTCAAATGGCCTCCACAGTCATCATACCTCAATCCAATGGAGCACCTTGGGGATTTGGTGGAATGGGAAATTCGCATCTTGGATGCGACAAATCTGAAGCAACTGCGTAATGCTATCCAGTACCTTGTTGAATCTACACCACGAAGGATTAAGGCAGTTCTGAAGGCAAAAGGGTGTCCAACCCGGTAATAGTAAGGTGTACCTAATAAAGTGGCCGGTGAGTGTATAGTTTAGTTATAGAGTTTTTTTTTAACAAGTAAAAGACCCTTAGACATATTTACTGATTGTTTATATAGTAAACATAAGAATGTAATAATATAGGTTTTATGATAGATTCGTGTTCAAATATGAGTATCAAATAGGGTTTGGAGAACATTTTGTTTACAGAAACATGAAACAGAACATGATACAGAAACAATGGACATTGTTCCTTGGTGGTGAAATGATCTTCCTAATCATTTGCAACATCTGTTTTTTTTTAATTAATATCATTATTTTATTTATTTTGTGCTATAGACAGCACGGTGGCGCAGTGGGTAGCGCTGTCGTCTAACAGCAAGAAGGTCGCTGGTTCGAGCCTCGGCTGGGCCAGTTAGCATTTCTGTGTGGAGTGTGCATGATCTCCCCGTGTTGGCGTGGGTTTCCTCTGGGTGCTCCGGTTTCCAGAGTGTGTATGGGTGTTTCCCAGTGATGTGTTGCAGCTGGAAGGGCATCCACTGCGTAAAACATATGCTGGACAAGCTGGCGGTTTATTCCACTGTGGCGACCTCTGATTAATAAAGGGACTAAGCCGAAAAGAAAATAAATGAATGAATTTTGTGCCATACCCGCGTTAAAGGGGTTGTGTACCCCTAAAAATGAACATTTACTCACTGTTTACTCACAATCAAGTGGTTTCAAACATTTATGACTTTTTTCCTTCTCTCAAAATATAAGATATTTTGAATTAATTTTGACTGTAACCACTGACTGCCATAGTAAGTCAAACAAAAATTATGGAAGTCAATAGTTGCAGGTTTCCAGAAGAAAGAAAGTCAAACAGGTACAAGTAAAAGGTGAATAAATGATGACAGTATTTTTAATTTGGTGTGAACTACCCCTTTAAAAGCTGTCAAAGACTTTACTCAACAAAATCATATATCCAAACTTTATTTTTATCCAAACTTTTTTTCATATTTAGTCTAAAGCTCAAATAAATTGTTCTAAAATTCTATTAGTCAGGCTTATGTGGTTAATCTTGATCTATAAATGCCAATTAACTAAACCAAAGAATATTAAATAACCTGACATTCAAACAGTAAAACATTTACCATATTTAATGACTTACATTAAATCAACAACTTTTATATTAAATGCTTTAACGTGGATCTGTTTTAGGATATCTAAAGGCAAAGCACAGTATCATGAGCAGACTTTTTATATATATATATATAGAAATAATCTCCTTGAGTGTAACATTTATCTAATTACCTTGATTTACAGAGTGTGGGGCAGAGGTAGGACACCAGTTAATGAAGTTTTGGGGGATTTTGACATTGAGAAGTCAGCAAGAAAATCACAACCACTTAATGAGCAAAGACTGCACTTGCCCTTGTGTGGGCTGTGTCCCCAATGGCCTCTTTGCAGAGTGCTTAGACCTATTTAGGGCACTTTGTGAGCCCTGACACATACTGAGTGACCTACAGTATATAGCCCTGATCTCGAAACCTGCCGATTCCGACACGTCAGCCTTGTATAATTACTAAACTAAAGCTAGTTATGGTTGTACTCATTTCAAGAGTTCACACTTAGCTGATGATTGATTATAAAGCAAGTTTGGCATGCTGTCCCGGGAGAGAGCCCTGAGCCCAAGAGGTCCTTGAGCCCTGGGCTCCCTCCCGTTTGCAGGGCGAGAGGGGAGCTTTGAGCTCAGGTAAATCTCGAGAACTCCCCCCTTTTTGATAAGAGTTGATGACAGAAAATAATTGCTATAAAGAGATATGCTGATGGATAAAGTTTGACTAGTGCTAATTTTGATTGATCAATTAACTTGTGGTGCATGTTTTTGGAATGTGGGAGGAAACCGGAGAACCCGGGGGAAACCCACGCGCGCACGGGAAGAACATGCTAACTTCTCACAGAAACGACAGCCAGTCGGTTAAAGGACTAGAACCAGTGACGTTCTTGCTGTGAGGCAACAGTGCTAATCACTGGGCCACCGTGCCGCCCTATGAAAGGAAAGGTGGAGGAGAAGGGGTGGAAGGGGGGGATTCTTCAAAACGAAGATGACTGTAGTAAGAAACCTTGGCTCTTTATAGTGGGTTAGGGATCGTCTGATTGGTTGGTCATGCATGGTTAATGCCAAACCAGCCGTGTTCAATCATAATCACGTGATCCTCTCGAAATTAGTTTATAAATAAACTTCACAAAGTGAATGTGTAAGAAATGGGAAGGCATAAAAACAAGGGCTGCTTTTTTTTATTGGAATCGGACAGTACACATTATTGCTTTAAGCCCCGATCCCCGTTAAAGCATGTATCTGTCAGCTAAAAATGTTTTAGAGTTATGGAACAATGTTTTATTTAAAAAAGAAGAAAAAAGGTTATGTACGAGTGTGAAAAGATGGAGGAAAAATCACAGTTTTAATGTGACTATGCATACCTCTGGGAAACGTTAAATTTTTCATGGCTTCATTCCATGTCATAACACATCCACATCTACATCAAGAACAGGTTACATGCATCTTCACAGATCTGTTTAATGGAACCGCATATGGCATGGACGTGTGTTTTCAAAAGATGAAGAAGAAGAAAATGGGTTTGAATTTTGCCTACTTTAATGCATGTTCCTCATCTTTCTGAACACACTGCATGATTCATCAGGGCACGTTCTTCCAGAAAAAATCATCTAAAATGTATCAACATTTCCTGTGCTTGTCAAAAATTGTATTTGCAATTTTCTAAGGTTGCTTAATTTTGGCTGTTTCCAAACTCTCATATAGAAATCTGAATTGAATCAGAGTCCAGAGTTCACAAATGCCACATTTCCTTATTAAGTATCACAATAAAGAAAACATGGACAATTAAGGAAAAGTCAAACGGGTCGCAAATATTAATTCATGACATTTCAACAAATTTAGTTTTTAATTTTAACAATAAATTGACAATAATTCCCATAATTAATCAATCAATAAATCAGCTGATCATAATGGGTCATTTTAAAGTCTATTACAATAGTTTTGGGGCTGGAAAAATAACAAATAGACATTAAAAATGAGTATGTATTCAATTGTTTACTTTATAATTTCTCATGCATTCACTCAATCATTGAATGATTGATTAACTGATTGATAAAAATAGCAGGGGGGGTAATTAATACAATCGATTAATGATGTGAATTTGTTTTTGTAATGTAATGTAATGTGTATTTATATAGCGCATTTATTGTGTTTGGCCATACACCCAAAGCGCTTCACAATCATGAGGGGGGTCTCTCCACACCACCACCAGTGTGCAGCATCCACTTGGATAATGCGATGGCAGCCACAAGACAACAGCGCCAGTGTGCTCACCACACACCAGCTATTGGTGGAGTGAAGAGACAGTGATAGAGCCAATTCAGTGGATGGGGATTATTCGGAGGCCATGATGGGTAAGTGCCGATTGAGGGACTTTGACCAGGACACCGGGGTTACACCCTTACTCTTTACGAGAAGTGCCATGGGATTTTTAATGACCACAGGACCTCGATTTAATGTCTCAGTTGAAAGACGGCACCCACTGACTGTGTCGTGTCCCCTTCACTTTTACTGGAGCATCATAGATATATACACTAGATGTCGCCTACCCTGCTATTGTCTATTAGAACGAATGCGTCAATAGAGCCGCCATTTTAGTACAGGGTAGCGCTCCTTTGAAATGAATGCGGGACCAAGGTGAAGCAGAGGACTGTGGCCATCCAAAGCCAGAGAAATACACATATACACATATATCTATGATTGGGAGTTTTCCCCGGTGGTCAGTATGCAAATATTTTTTTCAATTACGAAGTATTTTCTACATTGATTGATGTGACCGCACGGGCATTCCTGACAAAAAGTGAGTGTTTGTGTGCATGGAAATGCTTTACCCTCCTTCCCTGTTTAATTTGATCTAATCCATGTCCTGAAACACACCCCCTCTCCTGCTTTCACTTCTCATTCTGACGGAGGGAGCGATCCGTTTGTGAATGAATCTCCGTTATGAACGACTCGATCAGCTGACAATACTACAAGTTTCTAGCACGGCAGCATCTTCTTGAAATATTTCATAACATAGTTTGCTTATTTTATTCAACAAAACTAGCACTACTACTAAAACTACTAAAGTCTAGAATTTTGTGCGAGTTGTTGCTACTTTTGCCTTATGGTGAATGCAGTAAGAGACTGTATTATCATCAATAACATTACTTTTTAAGCATAAAAGTTCATAACATACAAAAACATAAAAAACAAAATCTTACCTATGAAATGTTCTGCCTTTGTGCTTTGTTTTCTTTGTTTGCTCGTTACTACAACGCAAACACAGCGCTAAAGTCCAGCATCTTCACATTGGCACACTGTCTTGACTAGTGCGGTTGAATGACGTTTGTCCTAGAAGCACTGTACCAATGTGGCGGCGCTATTGACGCATGCTCAGGGTCCCTATGCGATATCTAGTGTATATATCTATGCTGGAGCATTAGGACTTACACAGACCACAGGTTGAGCACCCCCTGCAGGCCTCTCTAACACCACTTCCAACAGCAACCTAGTTTTCCCATGTGATCTCCCATCCAGGTACTGACCAGGCTCAGCCCTGCTTAGCTTCGGTGAGTAACCGGTCTTGGGCTGCAGGGTGATATGGCTGTGGCCAAATGCTAATTTTGTTTTTCAAACACATGTTTAATGAGAATGTGGTTGTGTCAATGTAGGCTACGTTTACAGCAAGAAATGGAAAAGTATTTCCCTTGCAATTTAAAAGCGTTTCACTTTTACAGTGCATTTTTAAAAGCTGTATATTGCTGTATTACACATATTTCACTGTATTATGCCAATTTTCAGATTTATGCATTTTAAGCCACACTTGCCATTTAAACAAACTGATAAAATGCACAAAAAATGTCCAGTTTTGGTTGAAAACAAACATTTCTCAATCCAGGTCCGCATTCTGCACATTTCCAATGTTTCTCTTTTCGTGTCAGGTGTTTGTTCTAATTCTTTATAAGTGCCCTGCAAATTGGACTCCACAGGATATTCCACCATGATTTCAGTTTGAAGGGAGCATGTTTCATACAAATGACCAAATGATATTTTATTGTGCGATAAAGTATATGGAATAATGAGGGAATGACAAACACCTTGCCATGAAACACCTTAGAAGCCAATCGTCCAGTTAATTTTGGACCCTTAACAAGTGGGAGGCACATATGCAAACTGTTGTAATGTCTACACCGTTCAGCTGATTAAGATGTAAATACTCTAAAATCCATTTTGTTGATTTATAGAGCCAAAAATGTTAGAATTGTGTCGATGTCCCAATATTTGTGTCGATGTCCCAACATTTGATGACCTAACTGTATATACAGTTGAAGTCAGTCAATGTCATTTTCAATGGTGCCAGCAGTAAAAAACCTTGTGCTGTGGACAATATAACATGAAACATATATTGAAAACTATGAAATATGTATTGTTCAGTGTTGAGTCCATGCACCTTCACTGTCTTTCCCACATCTGGGAAAGTTACAGTGTGGAGAAGCCCCAAAGAAGCATGTCACCCAGACTGTGCATGCCAGTATTGAAGCATGGGGTGGACCAGTGATGCTTTGAGCTGCAATTGCGATTGCATTAGGTATTATATTATGTCGCACTTCACCTTTATCTAGTTAGACGCTGCGGGAAATACTGTTGTGTTAATCCATGAAGAAACTTTCCGAAGGGAAATAAAAGTCAGGTAGAAAGCAATGAAAGAGAAGGGATTAGAGAGCAATGCACACTATGTAGGGACAGTGTGTCAGAACAGAGTTTATACAGTGAGCTGGTCATCTAAATCAGCTGTGTTAAATAAGAGAAACATTCTAAATATGCAGATTGGTGGGGTACGAGGAGCAGGTTTGAGAAACGCTGGTTTACACACATCAGCGGCAGGTATTATTCCCAGTCATTCCTGCATTTAAAGGAGTTATCATCCTATACTCAAGGGAAATTCAGTGAATCAATACTTTAAGCTGCACTGAAGTGGCAAGACTGATAGCAAGCAGATAAGAATGAATTTGGCACATCTATGGATCATCACATTCCTACGTCACACACCAATAGCCAAAATCTCCTAGCAAACAGAACAAAAGTGAATCCAAAAGGGGCTATATTGCTAGAAAGGCTGCTTTGCATACGAGCTACGGCTTCCAATATCACGCTGAAATGAATCCAAGTCAAGTGGCTCACAAAAAGCCTGGATCATAACATCAATTCAGTCCTGATCCATTACTGGCCCTCTCCAAAGACTTTTTCCAGGACATGACCCCCAAAAACCTTCATTTCAAAAGATTATCCTTCTTAAAACATCCCCTTCCTCCGCAGAAAGTCGCACGGGTTTTACGTGACATGCTGACAATGAATAACTGATTGAAAAATATGTACGTTTCGGGGTGAACTGAGGAGAATTTCCATGAGCTACAGTAGCGAGCCTCCATATTTCCTTGGCAGATATAACAGATTACATTACATCCAGTGTAATTAGCTAAGCCAGACCGCTGATATCAGCAGAATGAAGCCATCTCATCACCTCTGCTCACGACCCACAGCAGACCAGACAGAATGAGGCCGTTTTACAGCAGAATGACAAAGAGATCTTGTGCAGATTCATGCCACACTTTAAAAAAAATGAAGGCACCAATTAGAGCCAAAAAGGGGTTTTACACTCTGATGTCATAGAGAAGCTTGTTTAAAGGAACAGTTCACCCAATAATGAATAATTCACTCAACTTTTACTCGTTTCAAACAAGTAGTTTTGTGTAATATGAGAGTGATTACAGAAAACAGTACACTTGGTTTGAATATATTACACTGTAAAATAAAATGTTGGGTTGTTATATATATATATATATATATATATATATATATATATATATATATATATATATATATATATATATATATATATATATATATATATATATATATATATATATATATATATATATATATATATATATATATATTAGGGATGCAACAATACAGTTAGCCTACGGTTCAATACATACCTCAGTTTTTTAACACGGTTTTCGGTTCGGTTCGGTTCGGTTCTGATGGCTTGACACGTTTTTTAAAAAAAAAATTATGCTTAATGCAATAGGAGAAAAACATAAAAACGATTTATTGCAATACTCCTTTTTTTTTACTTAAAAGCCAAGAAAGGTACACTAGTTCCTGGTCTATTGTATAATAAAAAAATGGCGCGAGTGTTACAAGCAATGGCGGTTCTAGACCAGAATGACTGGGGGGGCCGGGCAGGGGCCACTTGTGCTTTAAGGGGGTACACTTTAACATGCATCACAAACTACTTAAACAATTATTCAAAGTCATTTTTTTTCATGCATGACTGCAGTCTACATAAACAAGATAATTATATAACTTTGTATTAATTTATTAATTTTAAGGAACTTTGTATTGTAGTGGATAACACATTTCTAACATTCAAGTACATCAAGGCACATTTTTACACCTGTAAACTTAGAAGGCAATTTTTTGCCCTCCCATTAACCTAAAATAATGTTTTCCAAGTGATCTTGAAATAAAACGCACATAAATTAATTAAACGTAAAACCGAGAAAACCGCAATTCACAAGAGCGTATTGAACCGTGGATGCCGTACCGAACGGTTCACTATTATATTGAGAATTGTGGCATCACTAATATATATATATATATATATATATATATATATATATATATATATATATATATATATATATATATAACCAACCTTCTGTCTCGCTACAATCCCACCTGCTTATTAAGATCTCAAAACTCAGGCTTCTGGTAGTACCTAGAATAGCAAAGTCGAGTAAAGGAGGTCGAGCCTTCTCATTTATGGCTCCTAAACTCTGGAATAGCCTTCCTGATAATGTCCGAGGCTCAGACACACTCTCGAAGTTCAAAACTAGATTAAAAACCTATCTCTTTAACAAAGCATATACTCAGTGCATCACTTAGCGGTATGACGCATAAGTGTGCTCAACACAGGTTTTTGCATCTCATTTATATACACTATGAGCAGCAGCTACACTAATTATTCTCTTTATTCTCTATTTCCACCTGGGGATACTCATCCCGAGGCCCTCAGACTATGTAGCGCCACTGATTCGATCCAAGTCCAGCTACGAGACGATCCCAGGGTTTCCATAATCCTGGACCAGGCCGTATCCTGAGCAGCTGCTGTGATGGTCATGGAGGAGTGGAGAGCATGAGACTGATTCCTGTGATGCTCCAGGGACAGACGAGTCTTCGCTAAGGTCCAGCGTTCTCCAGCCTCCGGCGCCTAGACTGCAGCTCTGCACAAGACGTTTGGCCATAGGAGAAATGGTCGTGCCCAACTGAGCCTGGCTTCTCTCAAGGTTTTTAACTCTTCACTTTCGCCAGTTGGTGAAGTTATTTCCTCGCCACTGTCGCCACTGGCTTGCATAGTTCGGGATCTGTAGAGCTGTGCACCGATGGATTTGCTATTCAGTGTTTGGACTCTCAGTAGTGAATAATAAACCACACTGAACTGAGCTAAACTGAACTGAACTGACACTGTTTTAATTCACTATAATCTTCTATGTGAAGCTGCTTTGACACAATCTACATTGTAAAAGCGCTATAGAAATAAAGGTGAATTGAATTGAGTTATAATCCAACACTGGGTCAAATATAGACAACAATGGGTTATTTTTCCTATTAAATGTGAAGAAGATTGTGTTTTTCCATATTTAACCCAACATTGGGTTTCAACAACGCAGCATTTTTTATAGTGTATACATATTAGTTCATGAGAATCAACACTTCCAAGTCTGAGGCCATGGTTTGTCAACTCCAGGTTGAAGGAAAGTCTTTATCTCAGGTGGAGGAGTTTAAGTATCTTGGGGTTTTCTTCACGAGTGAGGGAAGGATGGAGCGTGAGATTGACAGGCGGATCAGTGCAGCGGCAGCAGTAATGCGGTCGATGTACCGGTCCGTTGTGGTAAAGAAGGAGCTGAGCCGAAAGGCAAAGCTCTCGATTTACCGGTCAATCTACGTTACTACTCTCACCTATGGTCATGAGCTTTGGGTCATGACCGAAAGGACAAGATCTCGGATACAAGCGGCCAAAATGAGTTTCCTTCACAGGGTGGCAGGGCGCACCCTTATAGATAGGGTGAGGAGCTCTGTTACTCGAGAGGAGCTCGGAGTAGAGCCGCTGCTCCTCCACATCGAGAGAAGTCAGCTGAGGTAGCTCAGGCATCTGTTTCGGATGCCTCCTGGACGCCTACCTAGGGAGATGTTCCAAGCATGTCCCACCGGGAGGACGTCTTGGGGAAGACCCAGGACACACTGGAGGGACTATGTCTCTTGGCTGGCCTAGGAATGCCTCAGGATACCCGAGGAGCTGGAGGAAGTGTCTAGGGAGAGGGAAGTCTGGGGTTCTCTCCTAAGACTTCTGATGAATGAATGAATGAATGAATGAATGAATGAATGAATGAATGAATGAATGAATGAATGAATGAATGAATGAATGAATGAATGAATGAATAAATGAATGAATGAATGAATAAAATATTAGTTCATGTAATGCAAACCATTGCTGAAATTCATTCTAACATGCTGATTTGCTCACTGAAAAAGCGTTTACTTTAAAAAGTGAGCAAAACCCATTGCCTTAAAAGCACCAAGTTGACTTTACTTAAAAATGTAAGTAAACCATTGTCACTTGGAACTGTTAAGATGATTAAACTTAAGTTTATAATTATGCACATAGCTAATTTACTTAAAGAGCCCCTATTTTGCATTATAAAAGGTCATATTTTGGTTTTGGGGGTCTCCAACAACAGGCTGATATGCATGCAAGGTCAAAAAACACTTCCATTGTCTTATAATATGCATTTATTTTTACCTAATTATCCCAATGACTCCCATATGATTTGTTCATATCTCCGGGTGCTCCGGTTTCCCCCACAGTCCAAAGACATGCGGTACAGGTGAATTGGGTAGACTAAATTGTCCGTAGTGTATTAGTGTGGATGAGTGTATGGATGTTTTCCAGAGATGCGTTGCGGCTGGAAGGGCATCCGCTGCGTAAAAATGTGCTGGATAAGTTGGCAGTTCATTCCGCTGTGGCGACCCCAGATTAATAAAGGGACTAAGCCGACAAGAAAATTAATGAATGAATGAATATTACTGAAATTAATTAAAAAACGAATAAATATCAATTTACACACATTTACACAAATAAACAGAATCAACAAAGGGAAAAAAATCTGCGGAAATCTGCGGAATTCTAAATAAATTAAATAAAACATGCAGATGAACATCCCATCTAGAGCAAGTGATGCAATTCACCAGTATAAATTACAATTAAACAGTAATGTAATATGGGACAAATCTTTTCTTTATTCTTTCTTCTTTTTCTTTTCTCTATTCCTTCTATGTGAGATCCACGTTCCTGCAGTGTTTAGCTCCAACCTTGATCAAACGGACTCTAGATTAGCACTGGCTGTCATAGTGACAGCAGCCAATTACTGTACATTGTACCGCAACACAAAAATAGGCTTTTTTTTTATGTCCGCATACTCTGTTCATCATTGATTAGCTGTCAAAAGCCCCCTTATTTTTTGTGTTGTGTTGCGGCTCAATGTAATTGGCTGTTGTCACTATGACGATAAGGAAAGTGGATCCTGCGAGGCATATTTGAGGATTCTTGCACTATTTGAACATTTATCTGATTTTGTTGTGGATTATTGCTGTATCAACAATGTTCTTGGTTTTGTAAATCACAAACTCGAATCCTCTCATTCATTCATTTTCTTTTGAGCTTAGTCCCTTTATTAATCAGGGGTCGCCACAGCGGAATGACCCGCCAACTTATCCAGCATTTGTATTACACAGAAGATGCCCTTCCAGCTGCAACCCATCACCAGGAAACACCCATACACCCTAAATCACACACATACACTCCGGACAAGTTAGCTTACCCAATTCACCTACACCGCATGTCTTTGGACTTGTGGGGGAAACCGGAGCACCCGGAGGAAAGCCACGCCAACACGGGGAGAACATGCAAACTCCACACAGAAATGCCAACTGACCCAGCTGAGGCTCGAACCAGCGACCTTCTTGCTGTGAGTTGACAGCGCTACCCACTGCGCCGCCTAGTACACATATTAACACATCATTATTCATGTATGTTATTGTAAAGTGTTCCCAAATGATCAAATGCACCATACAAACTTGTCAACAAATGATGCATATCTCAAATCAATCAAAACATCATCATCTCTCTTTATCAGAAAGGCAAAAAGAGATCTGCGCTGCCGCACAAGAGGTGTAAATGAAGCCAGCAGATGTCTAAATAACAAGATTTAGCAAACAAAGACCTGAGGTACAGCAGCTGTGGTAACAAGATTAGAATAACTGCCTGCCTCCTCGGAAAGACACCCACTCTAATCCTCTAATTACTTGTAGAGGAACATACAACACACACACACCTTCACAAACCCAGGTAGATTTCTGAGTGATCGCCATCATAGCATGGGCATTTCCTTCACCGTACAGTTGCCTTTTCAAATATTGATTAAAAGACAAACAGGACCTGATGACTTTAATTAGAATTGGCTTCATCATCATCATCGTGAGGACGGTCTCCCAGATGAATAAACGTACAAAGAGAATTGAGATTTTGCAGAACTATTATGCCTTGTTTGTATTTGGTCTTTTATATTCAGCTAATCAAGCCCGCATGTCCTAGTATGAAATATGTCTTGTTTCATTCTTGTTGACCTTTTTATAGAGGCATCTTAAAAGAAAAATACGATTTCAAGACAGCAAATCCATTCATTTGGTTAATTTAAAGTGATAGTTCACCAACAAAAAAAAAATTATTCTGTCATCATTTACTCACCCTTGACTTATTCAAAACCTATTTGAGTTTCTGTTGATCAATTCAATTCATCTTTAGTTCTATAGTGCTTTTACAATGTAGATTGTGTCAAAGCAGCTTCACGTAGAAGATTATAGTCGATTGAAACTGCGTCAGTTCTGTTTTCAGAGTTGAAGTTCAGTTTAGTTCAGTTGTTCAGTGTGGTTTAATTTTCACTGCTGAGAGTCCAAACACTGAAGAGCAAATCCAAACATGCTAGTAGATGTCTTTTGTTCCTATGGAAGTCAATGGGCACCATGCAGCAACCGGAATTCTTCAAAACATCTCCTTTTGCATTCAAATCATAAAAGTTTTAAACCACAAGAGGTAGAATAAATGGTGATATACACACTCATCGGCCACTTTATTAGGTACACCTCTTCAACTGCTCGTTAACGCAAATTACTAATCAGTCAATCACATGGTAGTAACTTAATGAATTTAGGCATGTAGACATGGTCAAGATGATCTGTTGAAGTTCAAACCGAGCATCAGAATGGGGAAGAAAGGTGATTTAAGTGAGTTTGAACGTGGCATGGTTGTTGGTGACAGACGGGCTGGTCTGAGTATTTCCAGCCTGATCTCACGAGAAAAACGTAAATATTTTCCGTTTTGTCAGTTTAGTGGCTAAATCGTACGAATTCGTACAAGTTGAGTGGTCATAAAAAAATATATGATTTTAAAAAGAAGGTGTGGCACCCAACCTCGCCCCTAAACCCAACCGTCATTGGGTGATGAGCAAATCGCACTAAATGGAACGAATTAGATCGTACAAATTCATACGAATTAGCCACTAAATCAAATAGCCACGAATTGCCGTGAGATTGTGTTGGTATTTCAGAAACTGCTGATCTACTGGGAATTTCACGCACAACCATCTCTAGGGTTTACAGAGAATGGTCAGAAAAAGTGAAAATATCCAGTGAGCGGCAGTTCTGTAGACGCAAATGCTTTGTTGATGCCAGAGGTCAGAGGAGAATGGCCAGACTGGTTCCAGCTGATTGAAAGGCAACAGTAACTCAAATAACCACACATTACAGCTGAGGTCTGCAGAAGAGCATCTCTGAATACACAACACGTCCAACCTTGAGGCAGATGGTCTACAGCAGCAGAAGACCACATCGGCTGCGACTCATGTCAGCTAAGAACAGGAAACTGAGGCTACAATTCGCACAGGCTCACCTAAATTGGACAACAGAAGATTGGAAAAACATTGCTTGATCTGATGAGTCTCGATTTCTGCTGCAACATTCGGATGGTAGGGTCAGAATTTGGCGTCAACAACATGAAAGCATGAATTCATCCTGCTTTGTATCAGGCTGGTGGTGGTGGTGTAATGGTGTGTGTTTCTTGGCACACTTTGGGCCCATTAGTACCAATTGAGCATCATGCCAACGCCACAGCCTATCTGAGAATTGTTGCTGACCATGTCCATCCCTTTGTGACCACAGAGTACCCATCTTCTGATGGCTACTTCCACCAGGATAACATGCCATGTCATAAAGTGCAAATCATCTTAGACTGATTTCTTGAACATGACAATAAGTTAACTGTACTCAAATGGCCTCCACAGTCACCACATCTCAATTCAATAGACCACCTTTAGGATGTGGTGGAATGGTAGAGTCACATTATGGATGTGCAGCCGACAAATCTGCAGCAACTGTGTGATGCTATCATGACAATATGGACCAAAATCTCTGAGGAATATTTCCAGAACCTTGTTGAATCTACGCCACAATGGATTAGGCAGTTCTGAAGGCAAAAGGAGGTCAACCCGATACTAGTAAGGTGTACCTAATAAAGTGGCCGGTGAGTGTATTTCAAATATTGATTAAAAGACTAACAGGACCTGATGACTTTAATTAGAATTGGCTTCATCTTCATCAATGCGAGGACGATCTCCCAGATGAAAAAAAAATGCACAAAGAGAAATGAGCTTTTGCAGGACTAATAAGGCTTGTTTGTATTTGGTCTTTTATATTCAGCTTATCAAGCGCGAATGTCCTCATTTGAAACATTCCTTGTTTGCATTCTTGTTGACCTTTTCCCCATCTTTATGACATTCACTACGAGTTCTCTCCTCGGAAAAATGTCCCCTTTTTCCTCCAGTCTCATGTTGCTATTCAGAAAAAGAATAGAGGCTGTTTCTAATCACCATTGCTGAGATTAACGTCCTCTCAATCCATCCAAAACAAAGGCTGGGAGATTTCCGAAGGGCCCGATTCCACCGCGCCAACCAAGTGGGACCAGGAAAACAAAGGAGAAAGGGATTTTTTTTTTTTGTCTGCGTTTTGGGAAGCGTGTAAAGCTGCATCTGTATGCTGGCAGACACACACGCACACTTCAAGCCTCAAATTTAATTGCAGAAAACACAAAATGCTTGCTTGTTCACAGTCTGAACTGGGAGGAAAAAGGTGACTGGAGATTAACCATTGGGTTTGTGGAGACGCCTATCAGAAGATGTGTTTCTATACAAAGATACAAATTAGTTTTAAGTGATTTAAAACTGGAATATTGGTTAAGTTTGCATCCAATGAGTGAAAAAGAACAAAATCATCACTTTCTGATAAACTGGCGACATACAGTGCATCCGGAAAGTATTGATAGCGCTTCACATTTTCCACATTTTTCATGTTACAGCCTTATTCCAAAATGGATTAAATTCATTTATTTCCTCAAAATTCTACACTTAATCCCCCATAATGACAATGTAAAAAAAGAGTTCTTGAAATTGTTGCAAATTAATTAAAAATAAAAAGCCTGAAAAATCACATGTACATCATTATTTACAGCCTTTGCTGTGAAGCTTTAAATTGAGCTCAGGTAGATTCTGTTTCCACTGATCATTCTTGAGATGTTTCAGCAGCTTCATTGGAGTTCACCTGTGGTCAATTCAGTTGATTGGACATGATTTGAAAAGGCATTCACCTGTCTATATAAGGTCCCAGGGTTGACAGTGCATGTCAAAGCACAAATCAAGCTTGAAGACAAAGGAAATGTCTGTAGACCTTCGAGACAGGATTGTCTCGAGGCACAAGGCTGGGGAAGGTTACAGAAAAAATTCTGTTGCTCTGTAAGTTCCAATGAGCACAGTGGCCTCCATCATCCGTAAGTGGAAGATGTTTGGAACCACCAGGACTCTTCCTAGACCTGGCCGGCCATCTAAGCTGAGTGTGAAGCACTATGAATACTTTCCGGATGCACTGTATATTGAAAAAAAGTATATTGAAAAAAAGTGAATTTTCTGTGGTAGAAGAAACCATTGTGGCGTTTTTTTTTTTTTTCTTATATAATAAATGACTCCGAAAATGAAGACAAAATGCAATGAACACACAGTGGTTTTTGGAGGTTTGGAACAGTCTCAAGACAGTTCTGGAAGTAATAATAATAATAATAATAATAATAATAATAATAATAATAATAATAATAATAATAATAATACTAAACCACTGTGATCACAGACTTTGGCTGAGGGGTTTTAGAATGACCAACACAACATTTCGGTGTTTTACAATGTGTTAGCTCCACTAGTTTGTCCGTTAATGCTGTTCAATCACACCCATTTTTGTTTTCACATGGTCGGATAAAACAAAATCACAATACTTTTTTGACATTCATATTGGAATTGTGTTTCCATCATAGTTTATACACATTTTTGTCTTATTAGATAAAACGTTTATTGTGAGCATCCACTACCTGACAAAAGTCTTGTCGTCGATCCCAGTTGTAAGAGCAACAAATAATAACTTGACTTCTAGTTGATCATTTGAAAAAGTGGCAGAAGGTGGATTTTTCAGATTAATCATTTGTTGAGCTGCATCCCAATCACAAATACTGCAGAAGACCTACTGGAACCCGCATGGACCCAATATTATCACAAGAATCAGTCAAGTTTGGTGAAGGAAAAATCATGGTTTGGGGTTACATTCAGTATGGGGGCGTGTGAGAGATCTGCAGAGCGGATGGCAACATCAACAGCCTGAGGTATCAAGACATTTGTGCTGCCCATTACATTACAAACCACAGGAGAGGGCAAATTCTTCAGCAGGATAGCGCTCCTTCTCATACTTCAGCCTCCACATCAAAGTTCCTGAAAGCAAAAAAGGTCAAGGTGCTCCAGGATTGGCCAGCCCAGTCACCAGATATAAATATTATTGAGCATGCCTGGGGTAAGATGAAGGAGGAGGCGTTGAAGATGAATCCAAAGAATCTTGATGAACTCTGGGAGTCCTGCAGGAACGCTTTCTTTGCCATTCCAGATGACTTTATTAATCAGTGATTTGAGTCATTGCAGAGATGTATGGATGCAGTCCTCCAAACTCATGTGAGTCATTCACAATATTCATTCTTCTTCCACTGCAGCATGACTTTATATTCTATACTGTACATTATTTCTGTTAAGTGAAAAGACTTTTGTCTAAGCAAAGTCAGACCTTACTGTCCTAATGAAATAATTAAAAATCAAGGCATGATCATATTTTGTTTTGGTAAAATAAGCATAATCTAGAGGCCTTTGCCTTTCATATAAGCCACTTCTGATACCAAATGATCAACTAGAAGTCAAGATATTATTTGTTGTTCCTAAAACTTGGATAGGCGACACGACTTTTGTCAGGTAGTGTATGTAACGTTATGCAATTCTGAGTGTCCCTTGCACCTGTTTTTGCACATTTGCACCAAACACTTTCCTGCAATCACTCCACATCTATAAAAAAGTGTGTATTTATGAAGTGTGCTTCACACAGGTGAGTGGGCTTGACAAACCACCTGTAAGAAACACTCGTATCTCTATTTGCACCAGACACCTTACTTAAACTCTAACACTTAATTTTCTAAGCATTAACAGTTCCTTTGTATAATTAGCACTTGTTGGGTGTATTGCCTCTACTTGTTGAGTCACTGAAAGCCTCCTCAATTGTAAGTCTCTTTGGACAAAAGCATCTGCTAAATGACAATGTAAATTTAATATGTGTGCTTGTGTATATTTTCACTTGGCATTTACATTAAGCATTTTTATGTGATATTCAAAAATGTGCATAAAACATGGGTGGTTGGAAACATAGCTAGTGTGGACGGTTTGGTTATTCTCTTTTCATCGGCCTGATATATCAATCAAAACAAACAAATAATGTCTTAAAAAGAGCTGCAAATGGCACTCGTATGTAAAATAAAAATAAACACACTTTTTTTTGATGATGTACAAGTACCAGAAAAAAGAGATCAGTGAGGAAGAAGATGAACATTAATCTTTGCGACAGGGTCATCTAGTGTGTTTGAAGGAAATGAATCTGGCTGACAAAGATGTATTGGAAACATTGGGCTCACCGCTTTGATTTCTCTAATGACTTTCTGTCCATATTGTGTGCTGCGTTTTGTTGTGTTTCATCTGTCGCAGGAAAGTTCCTGCCATGTTAAGCAAGTAATCAGGTGTTCATTTTTACATAGGATCATAGGTTTTGTGCTTTCACTCTACTGGAAAATTCAACCCAGGCTTATGCTGATTACGTACCCCTATATACATTTCTGGAGAGCGCCAAATACATTCCAGGAGGTATGTTTTTCGCAGTTTTTTATTTCGCGAATCCGCCAGATGCCGCTGTGCACGCTTTTTCAGATCTCAAATTTCTCCTGAAAGTGCCATTCGCGCTTGCTCTTCTCACGCAAATCCACAAAAGGCCACTGTTGACTGACCGACTGACTGACCAATCCCTCCACGCAGCCCCTTCCCTAAACCCAACCGACAGTGTTTTGAAAAGCAATCCAGTAAAAGAAAAACCCTCGGGGCATCCTGAATCTTACCACACTTTCAGATTTTACCACATTCTCACCCTGTTATTTACATATTTGTTTTCTTTTTTGGCTTTTGTCTTACCTGCTTTTTGGAACCGTTCTTCACCAGACTCTAACCCCGTCATCGTGGTCAACTTCAATCCATGTCACAATTTCGCGGACGTACTCGGCGAGCCACTGGACAAACAGGTAACAGCAGAAAAGCCTTCCACTCAGAGGTAAGCGTTCAGCTGGTATATCGCCTCATAGCATTCGTTTTAAAGACAAAATGCAGCCATACGTTCTTCTGGCTACATAATTTGCGATCTCCAGAAATGTATATAGGGCTACGTTTTCAGAATGAGTCTATGTTGGAAAAATCCATCTACGTACATTCATACCATCCAAAAAACATGTCATTATTTATTCACCTTTCACTTTTTCAAAACCTATTTGAGTTACTTTCTTTTGTTGAACACATAATAAGATATTTTGAAGAATGCTTGTTGCTATAGTATTTTTTTTTCTACTATGGAAGTCAACAGCAACCAGCATTCTTCAGAATATCTCCTTTTGTATTCAGATCATAAAAGTTTAAAACCCCATGAGGTAGAATAAACTAATTTTAATTTTTTTATCGCTTTAAAATCAAACTGCTCCACACTGAAAAAAAATATGCAAAACTGTTGCAAATGATGTATATGGGTTGAATTTAAACAAAGAAATTAAATTTAGTAATGTTCAGCTTCATTTGTTTGTTTAAATTCAGACCAAATAAATTGTTTACAACCACTTAAAAAATATATAGTATAATAATAATAATAATAATAATAATTATTATTATTATTATTATTATTAGCCTATTATTAGCCTATTATTATTATTTTTAGCCTATTATTATTATTATTATTGTTATTGTTATTGTTATTGTTATTATTATTATATTATTAGCCTATTATTGTTATTATTATTATTATTAGCCTATTATTCATTCATTCATTCATTTTCTTGTCAGCTTTGTCCCTTGCGGGGTCGCCACAGTGGAATGAACCACCAACTTATCCAGCACGATTTTACGCAGCGGATGCTTTTCCAGCCGCAACCCATCTCTGGGAATTTCCACACACACACATTACAGACAATTTTAGCTTACCCAATTCACCTGTACTGCATGTCTTTGGACTGTGGGGGAAACCGGAGCACCCGGAGGAAACCCACGCGAACGCAGGGAGAACATGCAAGCTCCACACAGAAACGCCAACTGACCCAGCCCAGCCGAGGTTCGAACCTGCGACCCAGCGACGTTCTTGCTGTGAGGCAACAGCACTACCTACTGCACCACTGCGTTGCCCTAGCCTATTATTATTATTATTATTATTATTATTATTATTATTATTATTTTTATTATTATTATTATTATTATTATTATTATTAGCCTATTATTATTATTATTATTATTATTATTATTATTATTATTATTATTATATTAGCCTATTATTGTTATTATTATTATTATTATTATTATTATTATTATTATTATTATTATTAGCCTATTATTATTATTATTATTATTATTATTATTATTATTATTATTATTATTAGCCTATTATTATTATTATTATTATTATTATTATTATTATTATTATTATTATTATTATTATTAGCCTATTATTATTATTATTATTATTATTAGCCTATTATTATTATTATTAGCCTATTATTATTATTATTAGCCTATTATTATTATTATTATTAGCCTATTATTATTATTATTAGTAGTAGTAGTAGTAGTAGTAGTAGTATTAGCCTATTATTATTATTATTATTATTATTATTATTAGCCTATTATTATTATTATTATTATTATTATTATTATTATTATTATTATTATTATTATTATAGTTATTATTATTATTATTATTATTATTAGCCTATTATTATGATGATGATGATGATGATGATTAGCCTATTAATATTATTATTATTTTTTGTATTTTTATTTATTTATTTATTTTTTGCAGTGTACTATATTTGGACCTCTCTCCAGCTTAACCATAAGCTGAAGAAAAATTACATGTCTTTGTTGGTATCTTCATAACGCTCACTTTCCGGCTCATGCACTGAACAAAAAGATTGTTAAGCTGAAAAAAAAAACTACTGAGCTCTATATACAGTATACACTGCAAAAATAATAATAATAATATTAATAATAATAATAATAATAATAATAATAATAATAATAATAATAATAATAATAATAAATTAATTTTGAAAACCATACAATTTTGTTTTTGCTTGTCTGTTTTCGATATTTGGTTGTGAAAAGAGACAAAGAAGGGGTTTAAACACAGTTGTGTGGCAACAGAGTGTAAAAAATGACCAGCTTCTAATGGTAAAAATAAATAAATGCAATTTTTTATAATTTAGCATTGTCATCAGAGGGGAAAAGCCCCGCCCATTAGTGATGATCTCTCTCTCTCTCATTAGGATAAACAGCCCTGAGTGAGAAGCAGCTGTCCGCCATTACGGTTTTGAATCTGCCACTATGCTAACACCAGGGCATTTGTAGCTCTGCCCTCTTTTGAAAAGAGCACAATCTCATTTGAATTTAAAGCGACAGTCACCAAATCGCCACAATTTGGATCAAAGCCTAAAAGCGTCAGTTATAAAACATTATTTGTAGTGTATTTGGAGCTGAAACTTCACATACACACTCTAGGAACGTCAGAGAATTATTTTAAATCTTGTAAAAAGGGGCATATTGGGTCCCCTTTAAATTCACAGTCTTGCATTGAGCATGTGTGTGTGTGTCTGTGTGTGTGTTCAGGAGCTTCAGGTTGGTTTGGAGATGCTGCTTGTATGGATGGATGAGGTAATTACACATCCTCTCCCCATAACAAGATTGACAGTGACCTTAAACAGGCTGCCCAAGACTGGAAGTGGGAATCGGGAAACGAAGGAGAATGAGGGAGACAAGGAAAAATGAAGGCTCAAAGGACGATGGACAGTTACAAAAGATTGATTGCAGGAGAGAGGAAAGATGGATGGTTTGGTAGATGCTTAAATGGAGACAGTAATGGAGCGGGTACATGAATCCCAGCGCTGATGCCATTACAAACACAGAGTCAAACATAGATGCAACAACTGACAAAACCATACATTTAATACGCTAATACATTTGGAAGAGTGAGGTTTTACTGTGGGGTTTGACCTTCCAATGCGCACAAATATAAAATAAGCAAACGATCAAAATGTTTAAGCAGGGGTCCCTTGTGAAGGTCAGCGCTGTTCAGAACAAAATATAAATAAATAAAATAAATAAATAAACTGACCTTGTTCTCTTCGCAAGCAAAATATTGCACAAAGCAATGGATTATGGAATGGAAATTACTGCTTGTCTTTAGCAAAGATGCATTCAATTGATCAAATATACCACAGGAAGGACATTTATAATGCTGCAACAGCATTTAAAGAAATACGGCTCTTTTGATCATTCTATTATACAAAGGATCTTGTAAAATGCATTTATGGCTCGTTTCCACTGATTGGTACAGTACGGTACGGTTCAGGTCGGTACGGGTCACCTTTATCAGGCTTGCGTTTCCACTACCAAGGGTACCCTTTTGGTGGGGTACGGCAGAAAGTTTAAGTCGACGTCATTTTCGCTCGAGGAAATGTCTACAGTAAAGCCGTACAGGTTGTTCACATCATATGAGAACAAAACAGATGCTTTAAACATATAAATACTTGTGTATAAATGTCCATTACTAACCTTTCTATGAACATGATTTATATGAACACATACAGACTCTTACAGTCTCCGATGTTACCAATTACAGAAAAACTACACACAGCAGACATTTAGTCCTTATTTGAGTTCAAAAACAACACACAACATATAGCCCACAGTCAGAGCAAAGCTCTCATCTGTGTCTGTAATCTTCACCAGCACATGTAGCCTCTGTTAGAGAGTAATTCCGTCATTCCCAGTTCATAATAGTCCAAAAGGCGATGATAAACATGGCAGTTTGTTTGTGATTCAGGTTGCTGAAACAGTTTGCTCCTGTGTTTTGTTGGGCTTCTCCTTTTTTTTGTGCTTCACTCTCGCGTTTGTCCTTTTCTTTCTGAAAGGATCAGATGTCGAAGACACTTCAATATTCACACACACACATTATTATCATCAGCTCAAGACATTCATTATATCAAATACAGACACGATCGCGAGCTCCCTGGAGAAAGCAAAAACCACTCGCACTTTTAGACGACTCGTAAAGCAACAACAGGACACGGCAGATTTTGTTCTTCTTGGCTTTGTGGCTGTACATCAAGACAATGACAAGGTTTGTTTGAACTCGGGTCATCCATGGCTCGTTTTTATATGCATGTAGTATTTCCATGTCTCGGCTGTCTCGGCTTAAAAAACATGGTGACTCCTTTGTTTTCATTCTGCCTAGCTCCATGAGATCGTGACATATGTCTGTAACCAATCAGCTTTCAGCTGCGCGTGTAGCTCCACCTTTTGGTACCCTTTCTCGTGTTTGGTACCCTTTCGAAAGGGTGCTGAAAAAGTGGTATGGTACGATCGGTTCGGTACGGTTTTTGACAGTGGAAACGGCCATAAAAGGGTCCCTAACAGTACCGTACCATACCGTACCACTGAGTGGCAACAGGCCATTAAACACTGATGAGAAAATATTTTCCCAAACGATTCAGGACAATCTATCAATTTAATAAATTACATTTTTAACAATGTTACAAAATAAAATAGGTATTTAAACTAGAAATATTTTACAATTATAATAATTTTAAATAATTGCAGCTTTGGTGAGTTTTAGAACCTTCTTTTTAAGTCACACGCTTGTGTTTCTTCAAATTTTGCTACATTAAAAAGCAAGATAAAATGATATTGGAAACAGTTTAATTATCTCAGACTAAAAATTACAAATTACATTCTTAAGCTATTAAAAATTCATCAGAAAGAGCTCAATTATTGCACATTTACTACAATGCTAACTATTTAAGATATTTAATTTACACATCCAGAAGCTAGCTCTCTGCAACTCTCACATGGTCACCCACTGAAGCTAAGGAGGGCTGCGCCTGGTCAGTACCTGGATGGGAGACCAGATGGGAAAGCTAGGTTGTTGCCGGAAGTGGTGTTGTCTGTGTGGGTCCTAATGCCCTAGTATAGTGATGGGGACTCTATACTGCTGAGTGAGAGCCGTTTATCGGATGAGACGTTAAATCGAGATCCTGACTCTCTGTGGTCGTTAAAAATCCCAGGATGTCCTTCGAAAAAGAGTAGGGGTTTAACCTCAGCATCCTGGCCAAATCTGCCCACTGACCTCTGTCTATCATACCTCTACCTCCTAACCATCCCCATACCATAATTAGCTTCATCATTCTGTCTTCTCTCCACCAATCAGCTGGTGTGCGGCCTGTCTTTTTTGTCTTTTTTAAATATTTCCTAAATTATGTTTAACAGAGCAAGGACATTTTCACAGTATGTCTGATAATATTTTTTCTTCTGGAGAAAGTCTTATTTGTTTTATTTTGGCTAGAATAAAAGCAGTTTTTAATTTTTTAAAAACCATTTTTAATGTCAAAATTATTAGCCCCTTTAAGCTAATTTTTTTCGATAGTCTACAGAACAAACCATCATTACACAATAACTTGCCTAATTACCCTAACCTGCCTAGTTAACCTAATTAACCTAGTTAAGCCTTTAAATGTCACTTTAAGCTGTATAGAAGTGTCTTGAAAAATATCTAGTAAAATATTATTTACTGTCATCATGGCAAAGATAAAATAAATCAGTTATTAGAAATGAGTTATTAAAACTATTATGTTTAGATATGGATTGAAAAAATCTCTCCGCTAAACAGAAATTGGATTAAAAAAATAAACAGGGGGGCTAATAATTCAAAGGGGCTAATAATTCTGACTTCAAACTGTACTGTATATATATATATATATATATATATATATATATATATATATATATATATATATATATATATATATATATATATATATATATATATATATATATATTCTGTCTGGTTCTTGAATTTAATTGGCAGATAGATGTGCGATATTCTGTAATACCAGCACTTATAGCCTTTTCACCCTTCTGTATTACTCCACCTACATAGAGTGACAGCAGATCAATAAACTCACTACAGTTTGACAAGTATTGCTGCTGTTGGACAACATAATGTACTTTTGAGGTTTTTTTAGTCGAGAGTGTGGTTGTTTAGATTGCAACTATGCAGTTTATTTATAAGGATAGTGCCTATTTTAAATATTTATAATTTCCGAGATTCAGCAGATCGGCATCCATCAGCCTGTCATACTGAGCACAGCAAAGATGGTTGACATTCTGCCACAAGATGGTGACAGAGACTGCATAATAAGTTCTTAGGGGACAAAAACTCAAACTACAGCTGATCAAATCATTAAAAAACTGGTAAGTGACATTCTAAGTTGATCTCTCTCTTTTGTGTGTTGTAGTGCTGTATTTATACCATAGTAATTAGGTAGTGTTTGCTTTGGCGTTTTTGGGGTTAATTATTGTGATTTCCCGGTTGCAACAGGGAAATGCTGGGAAATCTCTGTAGACTGATGACCGTTCAGCCTTATAATCCTAAAATGTGAGCAAAATCACCTGTTTTGTCATTACTTTAGACATTATGCTAGAGAATCATAGCTCTAAAGTGACGTTTGTGAAGTAGCAATGGTTTCTGCTCTTCAGACATCACCAATGTTGCAAACTATTTTTAATGAAAAGGCGCTAAGCTCTGCCCGAAAAGTCGCTAAATGTCGCTAGATTACGTCAAACGTCAATTTGCATATTACTGACCTCATCATGTCCAATCGTTTCTGTTTGTTTAAAAGCTCATGGTTAATAAAGGGTTATTTATATTTGCACTACGTTTTATGCATGCATGTTATTCATTCATTCATTCATTTTATTTTCGGCTTAGTCCCTTTATTAATTTGGGGTCGCCACAGTGGAATGAACCGCTGAACTTATCCAGCATATGTTTTACGCAGGGATGCCCTTCCAGCTGCAACCCATCACCAGGAAACATCCATACACACTCATTCACACTCATACACTATGGACAATTTAGCCTAATTCACCTGTACTTTAGCCTATTCACCTGTGTCTTTGGACTGTGGGGGAAACCGGAGCACCCGGAGGAAACCCACGCCAACACAGGGAGAACATGCAAACTTCAAACAGAAACGCCAACTGACCCAGCCGAGGCTCGAACCAGTGATCTTCTTGCTGTGAGGCGAACGTGCTACCCACTGCGCCACCGTGCAGCCCTGCATGCATGTCAATTTAACTAAATGTATTGTTGTTTGAATACAGTATATCAGTAAAGCTCTGTAGTGAATTTGCTGTAATCTCTCAGACGTAACAAACTCAGACAAGTTCCGAAACCATCAATAAAATATCTGTGATTGTGAACAAGAAAAAAAATAAATGGTCGAATTAAATTGTTGAATTTAAAACTAAGGAGAAGCAGGTCAGTTTGACTGTACAAGGGAAATACCTCACACTCGCGGTGCTAAATCATTTGCCTTCTGTACGCAGAGGGCTGATCTGATCTCAGGCTGCAGGTGGGAGAGACTGCTGTACAAAGACTGGGATATTTTCAGTTTCATAAGTTCCTTTTACAGCATCGATAATGTAGATTTTTATTTAGTTTAACAACAAAACATCAGTACTATTCCGCGTAGCCTGCTTTACTGAGCTGAAGTTGGTTTTATATTCACATTGGTTCATTTTTGAAAAATGACAACCTGTGACCTATATACAGCTACTCTGAATATTTTGTCAGAAATAACATGTAAGTATGGCTTAGAAATGAGTGTAATAATGAGTGTAATTCCTGCACGCCGCCGGCCAAGCTTTAGCTTTAGCTCAACACATGAGAGAGGGTTCTGGTGTCATCTTCAAGGTATGCGCGCTTGTGTTTTCAGGAGGCGTGGCTTTGGACGGTGTTTCAGAGATTTATGCTAACAGGCTAACATTGTGGCAGATCTCCTACTGCACGTTTAATCCGACTAAAGTCACAACTGAACTAAACAGAAATGGAATTAAGACGTGTGGAGTATGCATATATTAGTGGCATTATTGAAGTAAACACCGCATTCAAACTATTACCGTCATGTAGGACTTTTCGCCATATTTTTCGACAAGATCCACTGACGCGGCTGTCAGTAAAAGACTGCACACACACACAAACATACACACACACACACACACACACACACATCTCGAAATGCGGAAGTTTTTTCTTTCCATTTGGCGTGTGTTATTAAATTCCATAACACTTTCACCAGTCCTTACTTCTTATTTGCGTCTAATACCCCAGTTTGTCACGGGGGCATGAATAAAATGTTCATGAGTGAATGTGAAACTCCCGAACTGCAGTTAAAGTCACCCAAAATTACAGGAAACTCTTACACGAACACTTCACGTAAACACCTTAATTATATTATTGTCTATTAAGGCAAATAACTAGATTACAGATGTCCATGTAGACGTAGTCAGTAGTGTCTTCGAAATAAGTGAAAGATCCAGAAGGGCATCCTACTAATTTGATTCAGAAGGGCACTTTTTTGTCAGGCGGCTCACCAGTTTGACTTTCATTCACCGTCATTCATTTTAAAAAGCACCCAGTCCATTTTATTTGTATATGTTTTACTCGAACGCATAAACTCTGCAGGTGCCTGATAGTTAGCTGTGGAGCTAACATTAATCAGATTCACTCTAGTGAACTGCATCCATGTTAGCACGTCACGTTTGATGTGGTAATTTCACAGTAGGAATACACACAGGTTCGAAAACTCGGTCTCGCCACCTACAGTGCAATTCGCTCATGTATACATCAGCGCTAAAATATCAAGGTGAAAGTCATCATGGCTTGGGTAGAATAGACCCAGCTCCCAAGCCAACTTTGAGAATAGATTAACGGCGATATTTTTTTAAAATCGCCCGATAAGAATCTCGCGTCAATGCAGCACGCTAATGCCAATAACGCCCCACCACTAATATATATACTATTTTTAAAATTTATTTTAAAAGTTACAATCCTTGGTGTGAATGGGCCTAAAAAACTACTAAATAAATCAAACGCATTTTGGGTCACTATAGTGAAAAGAAAACAGTATACAGTATAAAGTATAACAAATATCATCTTGCTGTACCCCACCTGATTAGGATACACTGTAACGCTATATATCTTCCAGCAGAAATACTCCGGCGAAGTCCTCAGATCTGTGCTTTTGATCAGAGATTGAGTCAGAAGCCACTCAAACTCTTACAGATGGAGAGGCCATATGTGTGTGTTGATATAAAGTACCACTTTTCTCAAAGCCAGACCACCGCAGGAGCTCTGATTGGAGACGGGCACTTGAAACAGCTTCAGGTGATGCCTTATCCGCAATATAGCGCCCGTATCCACATCCCAAAATCCTCCAGAGACCATCTATACCTCCGGTTCTCACCGTTTTCTTTTCTCCTGTCACCATATTCGCACATCCTCATGAAACATGTCACGTTATTGAAGTACAACACGGAATATTAAACGTTACAGAGAATATCTGTGCTGATCATTACATAACTGTCTCATTACAAACTATTCTGCTCCCTTGCAATGATTTCAATTAAATTACGCCTCTCATTACGGCAATTCTACTCCCTTCTGATGGCACAGGCTTCTTTACGCTTGGCATCCTCTATTGCCCTGTTGTTTTATGGGTCATTTGTTTAATTAAAGCAGCAGGGAATGGAAGTGTAGTAGGATGGGTGGTTCTTGGGGGAAATAACTAACCATTAGTTCAGATCATTTCGGACACCATCGCAGTCAGGAGTAAAGGCACATGAAGTGTTTTCTCAGGATTGGGCTCTCTGTCTTCAGGATTATGAATATATGAGACTCACTGTATAAAATGTATTATATCCATTGACTCTTTCTTGCAAATATGCATGTGTGGAAGTCATAATTAAAAGGATTGCCCTTACCCTCATGTCTTTCCACATGCAGAGATAAGTTTCATCATTAATTTAGGATGTAAATAATGTAATATTACACTGATCCTGGTAAAATAAATAAAGATAAATAAAGCAGAATGTTTGGTTACCTTTTTTTCATCTTAAAAATGTTGCTAAACTTTGACATATGCTATCAATGTCTGATGCAGAAAAGCTTATTCATGCTTTCATGACCTTTCGGTTAGATTACTGTAATGCGTTACTAGGCGGTTGCCCTGTTGGCCTAATTAACAAACTTCAGTTAGTTCAAAATGCAGCTGCTAGAGTGCTTTTTTAGAACTTCAGTACTTTTAGAGCTCCAGTACTTTCATCATTGCATTGCCCTATTAAATATTGTATAATTAATTTTTTTTTATTGACTACCTATGCATGTAGTAAATATTTTAGTCAATAATTTTATTTTATTTTATTGACTACCTGGACGCATGGATGGATGGATAGATGGATGGATGGATGGATGGATGGATGGATAGATAGACTGACAGATGGATGGACTGACAGACGGATGGATGGATGGGTGGATGGAATGAAAGTGGACGGATGGATAAAGGGAACAAACGATGGATGGATGGATTGAAAGAGGATGGTGGTAAAGAGGATGGATGGATGGATAGATAGACTGACAGATGGATGGACTGACAGACGGATGGATGGGTGGATGGAATGAAAGTGGACGGATGGATAAAGGGAACAAACGATGGATGGATGGATTGAAAGAGGATGGTGGTAAAGAGGATGGATGGATGGATAGATAGACTGACAGATGGATGGACTGACAGACGGATGGATGGATGGGTGGATGGAATGAAAGTGGACGGATGGATAAAGGGAACAAACGATGGATGGATGGATTGAAAGAGGATGGTGGTAAAGAGGATGGATGGATGGATGGATGGATGGATGGATGGATGGATGGATGGATGGATGGCAGACAGATAGATGGATGGAAAACCTCTGCGCAAACATGTTCTTCATTAAATCTTAAAAATCCTAAAGTTTAAAAATATGTTGGCGCTTTCTTACAATACATAGAAAGAAAGAAAGAAAAGAAAGAAAGAAAGAAAAAGAAAGAAAGAAAGAAAGAAAGAAAGAAAGAAAGAAAGAAAGAAAGAAAGAAAGAAAGAAAGAAAGAAAGAAAGAAAGAAGCCCAGAAAGAGATCAGTTGGGTCCTTTGAAATGTGCTAATTATCATTACATAATATTGTGAAAACTATAATCTCATTAACAGTCATTGAGCTTTAGTGTATGTTATGAATCTAGATCTGAGCCTTGGGGAATATCAGAAATAATACGTGTTTTCATAGAATGGCAGTCACCCAGAGGAGAGAAAACTAATTAGCCAAAAATGTCCAAAAACAACTGATAACTGTGCCAGAAAGGACAAATCAGAGCTAAATATTGTGTAGCAACACTTTGCAAATTCAACTGGTTTACACATACAGTCCAGAATAATAAAATAAAAATACATTGAAGTCAGAATTATTAGCCCCTCTGAATTATTAGCCCCCCTGCATACTCCACCCCCCCCCCCCCAATTTCTGTTTAACAGAGAGATCTTTTCAACACATTTCTAAACATTATAATTTTAACAACTAATTTCTAATAACTGATTTATTTTATCTTTGCCATGATGACAGTAATATTTTACTAGATATTTTTCATGATACTAGTATTCAGCTTAAAGTGACATTTAAATGCTTAACTACTGTTGGTTAAAGTAGGCAAGTTAGGGTAATTAGGCAAGTTATTGTATAACGATGGTTTGTTCTGTAGACTATCAGAAAAATATATATATAGCTTAAGCGGGCTAATATGTTGACCTTAAAATGGCTTTAATACAATTAAAAACAGATTTTATTCTATCCGAAATAAAACAAATAAGACTTTCTCCGGAAGAAAAAATATTATAGGAAATACAGTTAAAATTTCCTTGCTCTGTTAAACATCATTTTGGGAAATAAAAAAAAAAATAATAAAAAATTCACAGGAAGGCGAATCATTTTCAACTGTACCTGTAATGCTTTATCACTCACTCACTCACTTTCCTTTGGCTTAGCAAAGACTATAGAATACACAAAACATGTATCTTGTATAGTTTTGAATGGGGAAAAGGGTAACAGTCAATGTGGCAAATGAAGCCCCGCCTACTGGTACATAGGCTAATCCTTAATGCAGTGGAGAAGCTCAGACCAGACATATGTTTTTACGACAGTTTTTGTGGTCAGCAAACACACTGGAATATCAGCGAATACTTGCCGTACAGACATAAGAAACATATCCACATAAAGCTTGAAATCTCAATCTTACATTTATACAGCAGTTTTCAGGACACTTAAAGTGCTTTACACATTTTTGGGGGGGATCTCCTCATCCACCACCAGTGTGCAGCATCCACCTGGATGATGCGATGCCAGCCATATTGTGCCAGACCACACACCAGCTTATTGGTGGAGAGGAGACAGAGTGATGAAGCCAATTATGGTATGTCCCCTTCACTATACTGGGGTGTTAGAACCCACACAGACTGCAGGTTGAGCGCCCTCTGCTCCAACACTTCCAACAGCAACCTAGCTTTCCCATGTGGTCTCCCATCCAGGTACTGACCAGTATCAGCACTGCTTAGCTTCAGTGGGCGACCATGTAAGTTTCAGAGAGCTATCTGCCACCCTTACTTTTAATAGAACCAACCACACTTGTTTTTTGGTTTTGTAATCTGTATAAAATGAACGTGAGGTACAGTCCGTCCTGTCAAACACACATCACATGACAGCAACTACGCAAACGCACACAAACTTGTAACTATGAGTCGCTGTTATTTCTGGAGGAGATTCATCACCAAGACCAAGTTGTGGATTACTTCAGAAGACCAGCGCGATCAGACGGAGTATTAACCAGAGCAGTGGTTCTCAAAGTGGGGGTTGGGACCCCCTGGGGGGTCGCGAGACAATGAGAGGGGGTCGCTTGGTGATTTCCAAAAATCTAATAAATTTAAATAAACTTTTAAAATTACCATTGTTTATCCATAACCTACAGAAGATAAAAATAGTTACATAAAAATGTAACATCCAAACAAAAAGCCATCAGCCTTTCATTTTTTTTTTTTCTTATTGGATTGCAACTCCTGGGGTTTTTACATTAGATTAATGACAGAGCAATAGCGTCAGTTGCAACAGATTGATTTTACGGCACTACCTAAACTTTCTGACACCTTTACAGCACTCACGTACATTAAAAAAAAAAAATACAGGCCACAACTGAACATGGAGGATGATATTTAAGTGGCAGTCTCCAAAATCAAACCAAGAAAAGAGTTGTGATGTAACTTAAATATTGTGCCCACCAGTCTCATTAGGTAAGGTTAATATTAAATAATAATAAAAATAATACAACACAAGAAAGTGCATATATATATATGGTTGTTAGACTGTTGCACTTTTTTTGTGTTGTCAATATGCTTGTGTTTATATAGGCCTATTGGTTTGTGTGAGCCGTTGCGTGCAACAATTGTATGATTATAACCACTTTCGAAAATAGTGGGGGTCGCCAGTCATTGACAAAGTCATTGTTATTTTGTGGGTCGCGGGCTGAAAAGTTTGAGAACCCCTGATCCAGAGGATGATATTGTATAGAACGACCATAAATGAGGTTGGTGTCGTGATCTCGTTCCTTTTGAGTTTGAATGCGTAAAAAATGCTGATTTTGTTTGATTTGAACGTTTAGAAACGTTACTTATGAGATAGTTGTTTAATTTGGTTGCTGATTCCAAATATGTGATGTAATCATAAGCTTGGCAAAGAGTTTTGGAGAATTTGATGTTTTCCCATTCTGACAGAATGCCCGAGCATACTGCCCGAGAGGCGTTTCAAAGATGGCCGCAGAGTGAAATTACTTGCCTTAAGGCTGATTTATACTTCTGTGTCAAGTGCATGCATATGCTCTGGCCCAGCCTTCTCGCGGTCGCATAGCGCTCGTTGTGGCCAGGGCCTGAGCAAGCTCAACTGGCGCTCTAGGCAAATGACGAGAATGCCGCCCTTAACAAAAACAAGAAAGACGAAAACGAAGACCGAGGGGCGCTGAGATGGTGAAGGGGTTTGTTGCGGACGAAAGCAAAGGGGGGAAGACGCGCCGCGTACGCCTCCCTGCCTGCTCTGCCACCCTAGGCAGCCGCCTAGGTCGCCTCTATTGAAGCGCCGGCCCTGGTTGTGGCTGACGCGCACCTCTCAAAAAATGCAACGACACAACAACGCATAGCACAAGCTCTGTGATTGGTCAGCTTGGTATCAGTGACGAGTGTGGGTGGTGCTGAGAGCCGCGAATCCGATGGAATGAGTGTTTACAAGTGTCGAGTCCTGTAAAGGAGCTCCTTTTTTTGTGTTCACCTTATGATTAAAGTTGTTGCACGTCTGCCGCTTCCCGCCTCAGAATGAGTGCGTTTTAGCTACTTGTATCCTTCAGAAAAAACAAAACACCCGTAAAGAAACACGACACAGAGGAACATAAAAACCTTCTGCCAGCAAGCGTTTGGGAAGTGTTATTGCAGAGCAACACAAACAGCACCCAGAAGTACAAATACACAGCTATGTGCA
>LR812536.1:7754586-7757086 GCA_903798195.1 Danio kyathit | reverse complement strand
CACAGTTTGCTCTAGCAATGTTGTCATTATCAACTTTATAATACCTCCTGACCGCAGCCTGATTTCCGATCACATGATCGGATCTGGACATCCCTAATAATAATAATAATAATAATAATAATAATAATAATAATAATAATAATAATAATAATTATTATTATTATTATTATTTGTTTGTTTGTTTATTTATTTATTTCATTTGTGATATACTTTATGATTTTTTATCAGCCATTTTTAATGAATGCAGTTTGAAAAGTAAAAGTAAAAAAAAAATCATTAAAAAAAAGAAATCTTTCACTTTTTTTGCGCAACTGAATGAGC
Source organism: Danio kyathit (assembly GCA_903798195.1). NCBI lineage: Eukaryota > Metazoa > Chordata > Actinopteri > Cypriniformes > Danionidae > Danio > Danio kyathit. Next base: position 7,756,765 of record LR812536.1, on the reverse strand, counting down.
AACTGAATGCATTCTTTTAGAACAGAACAGAACAGTATGAATATAAATGATTCCTCAAATATTTGAATGACAGCATAACCAAGTCTATACAGAATTATGAAGCAGCTTAACTGTTTTCAGAAATGATACATTCTAAAAAAAGTAAAATGCTGGGTTATTGTAAAACAACGAAAGGTCAAATATGGAAAACCCAACCTTTGGGTTAAAAAATGTCATTTAAAATAAACTGGAAAAAAAACAACAACCAACAATATTGGTTTTGCCCATATTTGACTCAATGCTGGCTTATAACAAACTCACAATGTAAAAAAAATGTAATGACAAAAAGTCAAGACAACAAATAATTGTTTTATGTTGCTTTAAGATTATTTTAATAAACTAATTGATTTTAATCAACTACATTTTTTTAAGTTAACTTAATATTTTTAGTCAGTTTGACTGATGCAATTTGAGATGAAAAGTTTGATTAATTCAACTTAAATATTTAAGGCAGAAACAATTTTTTGCAGTGCAAGATTTTTTTGTGTGGTAAGAATCTGCTCTCAGAGAGCACTGAAATCTGAGTATCAAAACATGTTAGGTTATTTCAACCCAATATTTGGGTCAAACATAAACAGACCTACAAATTCAACTGAAAATGATTGTAAAATTTAAAGGAACAGTTTACTCAAAATTAAATTTACTAATTTTTTATCCCCCCCAAGTTATTCCAACCTTTATGAGTTTCTTTTTTATGTTATAATCAGTGGTGTAGTCCTAAAAAAAAAGTGGTGTACTATTACCCACCCAACCCAAATATTAAAAGTAGGCAAAGAAAATATATATATATTTTTTTTTTTTTTACATAAGTTACCTGTAACTATTGAAAGAAAAAACAAATACTATGGAAGTTAATGATTACAGGTGTCCAGCTTTCTTCAAAATATCTTCTTTTGTGTTAAACAAAATAAAAAACTGACAAACCGGTTCAGAACAAGTAAAGTTTGAGTAAAGGATGACAATTTTACTTTTTTTGAATGAACTATCCATTAAAAAAGGAAAAATATTTAAACAAATTAGTTCATTTTAAACTGAGATGCTAATAGCCTAATCCTATTCAATGATTTATGCTTGGCTAATAGTGCCCCCAGCAGACCTGGAGATTGGCTGAGTATATTAAGCTGTGGTAAAACCTGGGTAAAAGCCAACTGTTTAACTCTAAAGGGACTTGTAAAATGAGACTATAATTAATATTACAATATATATATATTTTTTTTTTTTATCAGGAAAATAAAAAGTTTTTTTCTTCAAAAACTCAAATACTAGCCTATACTCAAGTATTATTTCCATGTTTTAAATAGAACTGCCACTTTTATAATTTAAAATGGCATAAATATAAACATAAAAAAAATGTACAGGCTAATTTACATATTTCACTATCATAATACAAGTCATAATAGGAAATCATTTTTAACAAGATACAACACAATGTTTCACTCTGATATGCAGTTAAAATGAGTACATTCACTGAGTGCTTCTGTCACTGTGTTTAATCCTGTGCATGAATGTATGCTATATATAATGCCACATGCACTGTAATGTGTTTTATAATCATAGTTAATTGATAAATGTTCGTTAAGAGTTGCATTTTCGCTGGAGGAAACAGCTGTGATGATGAGGGATGCGCCATGGTAGATAGGGGAAACCCGATTGGTACACGTGATACAAGTGTTTATATGGCAAAGAACTGCGAATATGCAGATATTATAACAATCTATAGATAAACACACCTTCCGCTCTCACTCTGCAAAGCTGTGGTTTGCTGATTAAACGAAAAACGAGTTGAAAACGGAGGAGCCGAAGTCTGCCGCCGTTTTCATATCAATTTTAAAGGGGACTAAGGTGATCATTTAGTAGTGTACAGTTCATGAGGAAATCGCAAAACATTTTGAGGGACTGAACAGAAATATAGGGGGCTAAAGCGATCCCCATGCTTTTTTAAAATAATTTTACCTCAGTGTTTCAGCGAGACATCATTTAGTTGACTTGTCGTTGTTATCGAAAAACTCCCGAAATTTTCTCACAGCTGCTGCGGTCGTCAGGGGGCGGGGAATGGCGCAAATTAAACAAAAATCCACTGATTTCAACAAATAAGATGCTAAAAAAAACATTGGTATACAGTTAAAGGGGACGCGAATAC
>LR812536.1:7677086-7749586 GCA_903798195.1 Danio kyathit | reverse complement strand
GCTTCATTCGCGCGTCAAACTCACTGAGCAATAGATGCAGATTCGCATCATGGGCAGGGCTTCTGTCTACCTGGTGACTGTAGCTTCGTTGCTAGATGGCTAACATGGATTTTAATGAGAGAATAGCTGTGTTTATGTGCTTTATGAAGACTGAAAAATAGCATCGATTCATTTGGAGCAGTGTCTGAGTCTACTAGATCCTTTCAGGGGTGCACCCAGCTCTGTGAGTTCATAAACTCCTCCAGAATCTTAACGTGGATGACGGAAGATTTTATCGATGCTTCCGACTGAGCCAAGCCCAGTTCGATCAACTGTTGTCCTGTGTCGGCAGAAGGACACCAACAACAGGTGCTACGTCAAAGGCATGCCCCTACAAGAGAAAGCTCCTGATTGGTTAATGCGGCGCGCAAAATGCTCAACTCGCGAGCGCTTCAAGCAAATCATGTCATTCGCACGTATTGCGCTGCAGGATGTCTATTTGTGTCTTTGCATTGACTTAACAGGTAAATCACTCGCGCTTGACGCTTCTGCGTCTGGTGTGAACGCAGCATTAGGGTCACTATCATGATGAGATCATGATTTCATCTTGCCATTTTTAAACTGTATTTTTCAAATAAATTTGATATTGTTTTTCACAATATTCTCTTTACAACTGTAAAGTTCTGATAATAAACATTACACTGTTTTTTAATTCAGAATTCTAAATATACAAGGAATTAATAAGTACACCCAGAAAGTATTGATAGCGCTTCACTTTTTCCACATTTTTCCATGTTACAGCCTTATTCTAAAATGGATTAAATTCATTTATTTCCTCAACATTCTACACACAATTCCCCATAATGACAATGTGATAAAAGATTTTTTGAAATTGTTGCAAATTTATTAAAAATAAAAAAGCTGTAAAATCACATGTACATCAGTATTTACAGCCTTTGCCGTGAAGCTCTAAATTGAGCTCAGCTACATTCTGTTTCCACTGATCATTCTGGAGATGTTTCAGCAGCTTAATTGGAGTTCACCTGTGGTCAATTCAGTCGATTGGACATGATTTGAATAGACATACACCCGTCTATATAAGCTGCCAGGGTTGACAGTGCATGTCAAAGCACAAGCCAAGCATTAAGACAAAGGAATTGTCTGTAGACCTCCGAGACAGAATTGTCCCGAGGCACAAGCCTGGTGAAGGTTACAGAAAAGTTTCTGCTGCTCGGAAAGTTCCAATGAGCACAGTGGCCTCCATCATCCGTAAGTGGAAAATCAGGACATCAGGACTTTTCCTAGAGCTGGCCGGCCATCTAAGCTGAGTGATTGGGGACAAGGGCCTTAGTCAGGGCAGGGATCAATAACCCGATGGTCACTCTGTCTGAGCTCCAGCATTCTTCTGTGGAGAGAGGAGAACCTTACAGAAGGACAACCATCTAGGCAACAATCCACCAATCAGGCCTGAATGGTAGAGTGGCCAGACGGAAGCCACTGCCTGCCTGGAATTTGCCAAAAGGCATCTGAAGGACTCTCAGACCATGAGAAACAAAATTCGCTGGACTGATGAGACTAAAATTGAACTCTTTGGAGTGAATGCCAGGCGTTACGTTTGGAGAAAACCTGGCAGCGCTCATCACCAGGCTAATAGCATCCCTACAGTGAAGCATGGTGGTGGCAGCATCATGCTGTGGAGAGGTTTTTCAGCAGCAGGAACTGGAAGACTAGTCAGGATAAAGGGAAAGATGAATGAAGCAATGTACAGAGACATTCTGAATGAAAAGCTGCTTCCGAGTGCTCTTGACCTAAGACTATGGCGACGGTTCATCTTCCAGCAGGAGCCCAGACCTAAATCCGATTGAACATTTCTGGAGAAAATGGCTGTACACTAGGCATGGGACGATGCCTATGATCGTTTTCAAGGTATACCGCAGTTTGGAAAAGTCAAGGTTTTGAAACCATCAAAATGTTCTGCTATACCGTTCATAAGGTATGTGTAAGATTTTTTTATTTACTTTTTTTGTTTGTTTTTTAGGACAACAGTATTTTCAAAGATGCCGTTTTAAATTGTTATGAAATTTGTGTTTTTAAAACTAATAAAGACAGCAGAAGTCAATGATTAATTTGAATTATTTAGCCTGACATGTTTACTGCTTCAAAATCTTTGAAATATTTCTCAAAATAAAATGTATTGTGTTCAAAGGGGAAAACGTTTTTGTTTTTTACCCAGACATTTAAAAAGTATGTTTTAGAGCAGTAATTACAATACCGTGAAACTGTGATATTTATATCCAAGTTTATCATACTGCCAGAATCTTATACCGGCCCATGCCTACTGTACACCGTTGCTTTCCATCCAATCTGAGAGCTTGAGAGGTACTGCAAAGAGGAATGGGCAAAAATTCCCAAAGACTGGTGTGGCAAGCTTGTGGCATCATATTCCAAAAGACTTGAGACTGTAATTACTGCCAAAGGTGCATCAACAAAATATTGAGCAAAGGCTGTGAATACTTATGTACATGTGATTTTTCAGCTTTTTTATTTTTAATAAATTTGCAACAATTTAAAAAATTATTTTTCACATTGTCATTATGGGGTATTGTGTGATGAGTTTTGAGGAAATAAATGAATTTAATCAATTTTGGAATAAGGCTGTAACATAAAAAATGTGGAAAAATGAAGCGCTATAAATACTTTCCTGATACACTGTAAATCAAAACATACATTAGTAGATCCATGATTCCATACCAGAAATGACATATATACATTACATTAAGATCAATCCTCCAAACCGCCAGTAATCAGCTGGATCTTTGTGCATCTGGAAAGAAAAAAATAACACACTAAGACACTCTGAAAAGTTTTCAAAGGAATAATTTCAATTTATTCACCTTTGCTTTAAACATGATTAATATTTATTCAAACTGTGCTGCAGTTAATAGTTTTGTCTGGTGGAAAAATAGCAAAATCACTAAAAGAAAGAGCATGTAGATTCACAACAATGGACAATGGAAGTATCACAGCAATAGAGGTATCATCATATGCTCACTGGATGTCATGAAATAATGTCTAAAAGGAAAAAAGTTTAAATATCATGCCCTTGCTCCAAAAAGACATTTACCAAAAAAAAAAAAGACCTTAACAAATGATTTACAAGTTTAACATGCCTTTATCAAAGTAGGAAATATAATGCTCTTGACATTTTATATAATGCTCGATGAATTTTTTTTCATACAAATTGATTCGCTTCAAAAGCTCTTGAGTAACCCTTCAGAGCCATGTAAAGTTTGATGGATGGATGCACATTTTTTGAACTTCAAAATCTCACTCCCCATTCTCTACCATTATCAAATTTAGAAGTGACAGGATAAATTTTATTCATAACTCCAGTTTTGTCTGAAAGAAAAAAGTCATACACCTCGGAGGTTTTGAGGGTGAGTAAACTATGGAGCAATTTCCATTTTTGAGTAAACCATCCATTTAAATTCTCCTTACCTTTATTCTCTCCCATGATATTCCAAAGGTGTTTGACTTTCTTCAAATGAACCCTTTTAGAATTTTTTTTTGAAAATGATCCATCTACTGTATGTCTACTAATGTGGTATATAATACAAGTGATAAGACACCAAAGTGCTGAAGGTCCAAAAAGTCTATACACAAAATAATACAAATGCATTGTTAAGTTCACAAGAGAACTTCTTTTGTGAAAAACACAGCAGTCTGTGAGAGGCTGTGAGAGCGTCAAAATTCACTACATTGATCTAATATTTAAAGGGGCCGTTGCAGCATATCAGCAAATCAGTTACATTCCCGCATAAAACATGCTTTCTAGCGTGAAGATGTTGCACGCTTATTATCAAATTTACTTTACTACGGAAGATCTAGTTGCATGTGGTGTGGCTTTGCTCCACTATGTGTCCATATGCTTGAAATATTCTAAAGCAGCAATACTGTTTTGTATTGTCGCATTAAATTAGCTTTTTTAAAGAAAAAAAAATATATATAACATTGATGCACATTAGTAACTCGCCAGAAACTTTTTTTAATTTATGTTCCTGTAAGAAAACATTGCAAATAATTGGAAATCCACGCTGCTCCTCGCCGCCGGCTCCCATTGAAAATGAATGACTTCCGGCTACTTTGATGTTCTCGCCGCTTTCGGTGTGAACGTACAGTAAGCCAAATGCCAAACTCCCTGACTTTCACTGACAAAAAAAAAAGCTGAATTTCCATGACCTATAAATAACAATAACATAAAATTTTTTGAGATGAAAAAGACTAGGGACATGCTGAATGCGAGAGAAAGCACAGCTGATATAATTTCATTGATTCAGCGAGAACACATGATTGAACTGTTTTTACTATTACTGTATAATTTGTGTTGAAAAACTGTACTTTGTTAAGACTATTAACATAACCAAAAGATTCAGGTCTAGCAACACCTTTTAAAAAATGTATAGAATCTTTTTTTTTTTTTGATGAATGGAAAGTGAAATGTAAAGCAATAAAAACATTCCCTGATATTCCATGACTTAGACTAAAATCTATAAAATTCCCTGACTTTCAATGTCTAGAATAGACTTTTTAACATTCCATGACATCCCAGAAATTCCATGACCCGCGGGAACCCTGAAAGTTAGCTTTATACATCTGGGATGGCATGAAGGAGATCTTTTTTTTTAGTAAATTGTGTCTGTTAAAAATGACAAAGTACTATTATTTGAAAATATATTTCAAATGATACTTACTAGTGATGGGCTTGTTTCTCTGTTGGTGCCTGCCTCTGCCCCCCTAAACATTGTTCATGTTCCAATGCTTGATCTAAAAAACAACACAAAAACAATAAACAGTTAGGTGTTATATCATTAGCGGCATTTATCTCTCTAAGATAAGCACAAGCTTTATCATATATTTTTATAAGTTAAATGTAAAATTGTTAAAAACTCAGAAAGTTGTAAGCTGGGTCAAATTCACATTGATGTTACACATAGTGTTATCATCTTTTGATAAGTTAACAGTATTTTATGAGGTTTATGAGATTCCCCCATCAAATGTGCCTAAAACAATGGTTAATTTAACATTAACATGATTCACACAAAATTCATCATGACTCTCAAATCTCACACAGAATTCCCTCATCATTTACCCGCCCCAATGTTGTTCCAAACCTGCTTTGACTCTCTTTCTTGGTGTGACCTTTTGTATTTGTTTTATTATCAAATGGTTTCAGAAGAAACTACGTCATACAGGTTTGAAAAATACATGCATTTTGAAAAGACATTTAATTTAGGGTGAATAAAGACTGCAAACTCAAGAAGATAGGTAAATACTGTCTAAAGTTGCATTGCATTTGTTTGCATGGTCTGTCCCTTGTACTTTTTTATTTTAAACATAGGTCATTCCTATCGAAAACAAATAAAATAAACATGCAGACTAACTTCCAAAAAGTATGCGGGTTTTCTAGATTACAGTCAGTGGTTCTCAACCTTTTTCAGTGGGCCGTACTATATCCAAGTTCAATTCTCACGGGCTGCATATTAGTTGAATATGACGTCATCAACGCAAACTAACCAGATATTATGTTAACTATTACAATTAGATGTATTACTATTATTTTTAGAGCGTGTAATTCTGCTTACCATTAATGGGACACGTTATGATGTCGGGGAGTCGACCAATTTGGTAAAAATAGGAGTTAACAGTACAATGAAGTTGTGACTGTAAGTTGTAGTCAATAAGACGCGCATGGAAACGTGACCGGATGCGTGTCATTCGGCGTCACTGAAGAAAATAAGCATTCGCATATGTAAGTGGATCCAAATATAGAAAGCATCTTTGCGCTTAATAATCTGGGGTGTCCAAAGATATTTTGCCACATTTCTGCAATTGAGGATAGTGATGGGAAGTTTGGATCATTTTACTGACTCGGACCTTTGAGTCTCGTTCATCGAGATGAACAAATCTTTTTTCGAGTCATTTCGTTCAATTCTTTCAATTAGTCCAAAATAACATTACAATGTTACGAGATGCTTCCAAACACATCTACAACTAGCCCAAACGTTGATCACATTACGAACAAGTCAACTACAATGCTGATATACAATGCAATGTTACTAAGAACGAGAAAATAATCATTCGTTGTTTACCTGGTGTTTTATCTATGTTTAGCTCTACCCACCTCTTCTAGCATGTCTTCAGATTTGCCGTTCGTACACCTGACACTGCCATATACAGTAAGCTTAACCGATGCGTACAGTCTGAGCAAGAAACACCCATGATTAACTTAGTTCACCTTTTGAGTCTTCGGGTTTTTGAGTCGTTCGTGCACAAATGTGCGCAGGCGCGAATGAATCACTCCCTGAGGACTCATCGTTCTCGAGTCACATAAAAGATTCGATCAAAATGAACGAATCGTTCAAGAATGACTGCTGCGCGGTTTGGCTGTGTCTTCTTGCCTGAACATTTATCATTTATATTTTTAACATCCGTTATGACATTAAATTGATGACTGTTTTATTATTATTTGTTTAAATTTTTACGTGGTTAGCGTCGGCGTGTGACGGCCGGAGGTTGAGAACCACTGATATCTATGACATGATATCTATGATAATAAGTTACTCACCGCGACTGAAGATGGTGTGGATACTTTTCATGACCCAAATTTATGGAAGCAAACTAACACACAAAAACATCAACGTTAGCTATTTATTTACTAACAGAGATATTTGAAAAAGAGCTTGTAAATTTTTACTCACCACCAGCTCCTTAAAATATATTCTCTTTATAACTGATCAGCATTATGTCCCGCAATTGACTCTATCAAAAGCCTAGTTTGCATGTGGTCCTCTGCTACTGAGTCCAAGGGAGTGCATTTTGATTTGCTCTGTTTAACGAATAAACAAAACACTGTTCATTTCAAAGCTCCAGATACTTTGATCTTAGCTGACACATGCTAACAACACTACGTAACATTAGCTGGTAATATTATATTTCAATATCACTACTACATATTGTTACTTTTGTAAAGAAGCAATTGAAAATTTCTTCTTACCTTCTGTAGTTTGTCGTTAAATGTTGATAAAACACTTTGTCCAGATTTCTTTTGTGTGTGTTCTTTCACATCTCACATATCAAATGCATTCAAAATTAACATTTTGAAGTCCTATGTAAAACAAGTCATGTAGTTGACGATGTAAAACCCACCGAACAGGACCAAAGTATTGCTACAGTCGGACTCGGACTCTGCAGACGTGGCGCAGCATAGTCACTCAAACGGACGTTATTCAAACTTTCCCTGAAGGCGCGAAGTGTTGTCATTGGACAGATTCCATGATGACAGTCAAAATAGCCAATCATGCTCAAAGCTGCACGGAGACAGCCAGTAGGGTGATAACAATGCTAGTATGGGAAAAGATGACTAAATTTATTAAAAAACAAATATATTTAATCTTATTTGTGAACAAATAAAACACACACACACACATTATAATTGGTTAATTAGTGTTTTCATTGCAGTGTGCTTGATTAATAATATAGTGCAATATACACACACACACACACACACACACACACACACACACACACACACACACACACACATATATATATATATATATATATACACACATACACACACACACATTTATATATATATATATATTTTATTTTCGGCTTAGTCCCTTTAATCTGGGGCCGCCAACTTATCCAGCATATGTTTTACGCAGCAGATGCCCTTCCAGCTGCAACCCATCACTGGGAAACATCCATACACACTCAATCACACACTATGGCCAATTTAGCTTACCCAATTCACCTATAGCCCATGTCTTTGGACTTGTTGGGGAAACTGGAGCACCCGGAGGAAACCCACGCAAACACGGGGAGAACATGCAAACTACACACAGAAATGCCTCGAACCAGCAACCTTTTTGCTGTAAAGTGATTGTGCTACCCACTGAGCCACAGTGCAGCCATATATATATATATATAATTTAATATATGTAATACATTTTATATATTCATTCATTCATTCATTTTCTTTTTGGTTTAGTTCCTTTTATTAATCCGGGGTCGCCACAGCAGAATGAACCGCCAACTTATCCAGCACATGTTTTACACAGCAGATGCCCTTCCAGCTGCAACCCATCTCTGGGAAACATCCATACACACTCATTCACACTCATACACTATGGACAATTTAGCTTACCCATTTCACCTGTACTGCATGTCTTTGGACTGTGAGGGAAACCGGAGCACCTGGAGGAAACGCACGCGAACGCAGGGAGAACATGCAAACTCCACACAGAAACGCCAACTGACCCAGCCAAGGCTCGAACCAGCAACCTTCTTGCTGTGAGGCGACAGCACTATCTACTGCGCCACTGCGTTGCCCACATTTTATATATTTCACTATTATTTTGTATTTTGCACTGTCTTGAGCCAGCACCTAAGCTTTTCACTCATCATAGTACACGTGCTACTGATGACGTGATAATAAAAGTTATTTGATTTGATATTATGGCAAAGAAGAGAACCTATTCATTGCAATTAAAATAAACTTACTGAACCAGGTGACTGATTTAAAAAAGTGCTTATTTAAAAAATAAAATCAAACGACACTTACACGCTTTTGCACCTGAACTCTTCATATACAGCAGGTGTGACAAATTCAGTCCCTGGAGGGCTGTAGCCTTGCAGAGTTTAGCTCCAAACTTAATTAAACACCCCAAAGCAGTCAAAGTCTTAATAGCCATACTATACTAGAATTTTCCATGCAGGTGTGTTGAGGCAAGTTTGAGGTAAACTCAGCTGGACACTGGCACTCGAGAACTCAGTTTTGCTAAACCAGCAACCCTGGTTTAGGGGAACCCCCTGATCCAGCTAATCAAGTCAATCAGGCTTATTAACATTTAGATGGTTTGTGTATATATACAGGTGCATCTCAATAAATTACAATGTCATGGAAAAGTTCATTTATTTCAGTAATTCATTCATTCATTTTCTTGTCGGCTTTGTCCCTTGCGGGGTCGCCACAGCGGAATGAACCGCCAACTTATCCAGCACGATTTTACGCAGCGGATGCCCTTCCAGCCGCAACCCATCTCTGGGAACTTCCACACACACACATTCACACTCATACATTATGGACAATTTAGCTTACCCAATTCACCTGTACTGCATGTCTTTGGACTGTGGGGGAAACCGGAGCACCCGGAGGAAACGCACGCGAACGCAGGGAGAACATGCAAACTCCACACAGAAACGCCAACTGACCCAGCCCAGCCGAGGTTCGAACCTGCGACCCAGCGACGTTCTTGCTGTGAGGCAACAGCACTACCTACTACACCACTGCGTTGCCCTTATTTCAGTAATATTTTAGCTAAATTTATGAAATGATGACCCTTTTGTATTTTAAAAAACGAGTGGTCTTTCCTTTAAAAACACATGCCTTAAAATGTCAATTTATATTTTGTCAATTTATATTTTCCCCTTCATGTGTCGCACTGTTACACATCCTGTTGGTTTAGGGTTAATCCTCTCTCCACTGCAACACTTGATTGCTAACATTAACAATAAATTGTCAATTCAACAATAATTGCTTGCATTATCATTTATTTTAATGTTTAGTTATTCAAATGACATATGTGTTTGCAGCAGCATTCTGTCTCAGGTTGCACTTTATGACAAGGTCCTTCACAGGTTTTGTTTATATTTTGCCCTTGTCTTTCATCAAGGGACTCTGAAGACCAGTGTTGCCAATTTAGCAATTTTGAAGCTAGATTTAGCGTCATCCCCACCCCAAATAGCAACTTCTTTGACAAACCTTGTTTACATTCTCATCTTGACCACTGATATTTATATTTACATGAGTGAATTATCCTTTATGATGTCATCTAGTGACATAGAAAGCAGTTGACAACACTGCTGCAGAAACACATTCGCATTTGACAAATGTTTTCCATGGTTTCAGGACTTTCAAAGTCCCCCAGTGCCATGCTTTGTCTCATCCTTATTATTATCATCATATGATTTCTATGTGCATAACAAATGCATGACTATAACATTTGGATGTGTTTGTGAATGGATAGTAATGTTAGGGGAATTTGAGTTTGTGATGATGTTTTCATCTGTTCACAACTTGATCTGTAAAGCAATTTGGATCAAACGTGTTGTTTAAAGACCTATATGAGACTCAATTTAGCAAAATAAAAATAAAAAATCCAACTTTTACTTGAACTATTTCTAGTATGTTAAAAAACATTACTTATTAATGTTAACCCACTCATAACGTTTTTTCCCAGCATAAATCAAATTTAGTGGTAGTCAAAGTAAAAAAAAAAAAAAAAAAAAAAAAAAAAAAAAATTCTGCTTGAATCTGCTGCTGCGGAAGCGCAGACGCATTATTCACACGACAGGCGCGAATACACATACCACACGTCTGTGCAGAAGGAGCGATCGCGGTGTTTCCACGCGGGTTTTCTGGACTTCTTCACGAGTTTCATTTGTAATTACGAAGGTAAGAAACCGATATATATATATTCTATAATTATATAATATATATTTAATTATAGTACATATAATAGTAGAGCTGTGTGTTCACGTTGGCTTCGTTCATCTAACATTAGCTCGCTGGCTAATTATCACATGTTGGCCATTAAGTGTCAGTAATAGACTAAATGTATTGCTTGATTTGTCAACGATTGTAACGTAATGAAAAGGCATTAATTGTTGTGAAAAGTTGTTTTCTGAATTTCAACTTGCAAACAGACTATAATTACATGTGTCTTTTTATGTTTATTTCATTGGCTACAGATTAAGGAGACTGCTCATAACTCCTCAGAACACAAACGACGACGACGACGACCAGCTTGAGGGTATGAGTGGGCTACAATGGCATATGTTATGCAAAGGTTTACATGCCACTCATGTGGTATGTCCCTGAAAAGCATAAAAAGCTATGTTGACCATCAAATTTTGCATAGACATGAAGCAAATAATACTTTTCCATGTTGCTTTTCATACTGCAAGCAAAAATTCATTAAATATACTGCCTTAAAAGCACACGTCTATCGTTCCCACAACAGCCCTGTTTCACAGTTAGATGACACACAGAGGTCATATGAATGTGATGATGTTAATTGTAAGAGGAAATGCATAGATTTGAGAGATCTTATTGCACATCTAAAAGAACATCTGAGTAGGAAAGAGTTAGTACATTGCCCATTTACCAACTGCAACAAAACATTTAAGGTGAAGTCATCATTTACATCCCATGTTTCAAGAGCACATAAGAATGAAACTGGTGTTAATCCTACATTCACACTCTCTGAGCCATCTGTGTCTTCTCAAACTGATCTCAATGAATCTGAAATGGAACAAAGTGAAAATCAGTCTGCGGTTACTGATATTAGGTCTTTGTACATGAGAAATTTGTGCCTGTTTTTCATGCAACTTCAGGCAAAATATCTTGTTCCATCATCAACAACTCAAATGATTGTGGAAGAAATAAATAGTTTGAATGACATTTGTCATGAATACACAAAGGACAAGCTTAAAGAGACACTTCGAGTGAATACTCAAATGTCAAATACTGAGATTGATTCAGTTTTTCAGAGCATTCAGGAAACTGATTTGCATGCTTCATGTAGCCGTCTTCTCTCCACTGAATACACTAGAAGGCAGTATTTTCAGAAGAACTTTACCTATGTGACGCCGCAAAATGTTTACTTGGGCACCAATGAAAATAGAAGAGACTGTTATGCACAATACATACCCCTGCCTGACACTTTAAAAGCTGTTCTAAAAGATCCTGTTGTGTGGCAAGAGTGCGTTAAGTCTCAGAGTCGTGTTGTTTCTGACGGCATTTTAAGAGATGTTTGTGATGGCTCAGTCTTCAAATCAAATGAGCTGTTTGTGCAAGCAGGCGACATCATTTTAAAACTGATTTTATATCAGGACGCCTTTGAAGTTGTTAACCCACTTGGGTCAGCAAAAAAAAAACATAAGCTTGTTGGTGTATACTTCACGCTTGCAGACTTTGAGTCTTTCCGTCGTTCTACCATTGATAATATGCTGTTGGTACTGTTGTGCAAGGAGCAAGACTTCAAATGGTTTGGTCAGGGCACAGTGTTTTCTAGAATACTGTCAGACCTAAAGCAGCTTGAAGAACACGGAATTGTGACCACATCTGGTCATGTGGTTCGGGCAACGCTACTATCTATTGTAGGTGACAACTTGGGATCCCACTGTATTGGTGGCTACACGCAGAATTTCAGTACTTCAAAGTACTTCTGCAGGTACTGTGAAGTACAAAGAGATCAACTTGAGAATGTAAGTCAGTGTTTTCCTTTGCGAACAGTGGATGCCTACAAAGAAGCAGTGCAGTTATTGCAGCAGAGTGATGTGGATGAAGTTAAAGGTATATATCATGACTCAGCCTTCAACTCCCTGAAATATTTCCATGTATGTCAGCCAGGCCTTCCTCCATGCATAGGGCATGACTTGTTTGAGGGAGTTGTAGCATATGATTTAGCCATTTACCTGCGATACTTTATAAAAATCAAGCACTGGTTTACATACTCTCAGCTGAACAGACGGATCACACAGTTTGCCTACAAGGACTCAGATTGTAACTCACGTCCCTCTCCGGTGAGTGAAAAAGGCAAAACAATAGGTGGCCAAGCATGTGAGAACTGGTGTCTCCTTCGTCTTCTGTCAGTCATTATTGGTGACAAAGTTGATCCTCATGACCCAGTGTGGCAATTAGTGATTGCATTGAAAGAACTTGTTGAACTAGTGTGTGCTCCCACAATCACCACTGGCCAGATTGCTTACCTCAACATTGCTGTGGTTGAATATCTAGAAACAAGGAAAGCAGCATTTCCTTTTGATCATTTAAAACCCAAGCACCACTATCTTCTCCATTACGCCTCACTGATTCTCAAACTTGGCCCCCTAATACGGCTTTGGACAATGAGGTTTGAAAGCAAACACTCTTACTTCAAGAGGTGTGTGAGGAGGACACAGAACTTCAAGAATGTATGCCAGTCTCTCGCAAACCAACACCAACTCCTCCAAGCAACCCTTAGCTCAAACTCCTTTTTTCCACCAGTGCTAAGGGCAACAAACACAACTCCATATCATGCTCTGCTGTATAGTGATGCAGTGCGTAATGCAGTTGTAGCCTACATGGTTACAGAACCAGATTCTGTATCCAATGAGGTAAACTTCAAAGGAACCCTTTTTAAAAAGGGATCTTTTCTCTGCCTAAAACGTGAAGGTGATGAGTCAATCAAGTTTGGTCAGATTGAGCTTGTTTTGATCAAACAAGACAATGAGGTGTGCTTTTTGGTGACACCACACAGTTCAGTGTATTTGGCAGAGTATGGACTTTATGAAGTTAAACAAGCAGATGAGGATATGTACTGCATACATGCAGAACACTGCCTAGATTTCCACCCATTGCCTCTGTACAGTCTGGGCAGACATAAAGTCATATCTCTTAAGCACAGTGTTGTTGATTAGGGTTAAGGTTTGCTGTTATTTACCAGTCTAATATACCCTAACCAATAACCCAATTGTATTACTCTTTTACAGTCATGGATGAATGGGTGAGCAACCTAATTGTATCCCTTGGAACTATATTCAGCCAAGAGGATCTTGTAAAGCAAGTGGTGGAGGTGATCAAAGACCTTGGAGTTAGTTCAGCTGAGGACCTGAAATATGTGGTGGCAGATGACCTCGCAGGAGTCCTAAGGCCAGTTGAAACCAGGAAAGTTATTGCCCATTTTAAATGTAAGTAAATAAAAAATCCATGACCAGCAGTTTCTAATGTTGTACAAAATTTCTAAGTGGCATGTGTGACACATTTTAGAGACTTACAAAATGAATGAATTCATGTCTCTTACTCATTGCACTAAATTGCACTAAATATTGTCAGACATTATAGACAACTTATGTGTGATTGCAATGAAATCATGAATGTCTTAAGCCATTATTTTTTATGTGAATTATATTTCCTGATACCAGTTTTTTTTTTTGGTTCATCCTCAGTTATTGGAATGTTGAATGATTCTTCATCACAAGCTACAACCCTTGAGGAGTCAAGCACTGGTGAAGATTCATTCATTAGTGACTTTGAAGAATGCATCACCAGTGATACAGCACAGCCGCATCACACACTAAACAGCACACCCGCAAGCAGCTCAGCTTTTTTCATATCCAGGAGATTTCAAGCCTCACCCATTGTGCCAAGTCAAGCCTCAGCCATTGTGCCAAGTCAAGCCTCACCCATTGTGCCAAGTCAAGCATCATATTCTACATCAGAGAGTGGGTGCTCCCCTTTGGCCAGGGGAAATAATAGTTGGCATTACAGCTTTGACATACCCTGGAGTAAACTGCCCTCAAGTACCAGAGAGACGTTGGATAATGAGCAGAGGCCATCTGCAGTAGAGAGAAGAGAAGTTGTAAGGATTGTGGTTGCTGAAGTACTCACTGTGTGCAAAAAACCAGGAAAGAGGCACATTGCAGAAATAGCAAGGCAGATGGTAATTCGCTACCCAAAATCATTTCGAGATGAGATTGAGGGCCAGGTTGTTGGCACCGGGTATGACTCACTTGTAAAACAGTTAATGTCTCGTGTAGATAACTTTAGACGACTTCAAGCTCCTCCTGTGAAGAGAAGGTTTTCGGAAAGTGGCAGCCCTGAGAGTGTGACTAAAGGGCAAAAAGATGCATATGGCTGTATTAACCCTGACCCAGAGCTTCCTACTGGTGAAACAAAACAGTTGCAGGAGCAAAAAACAAAAAGAGCTAATGGAGATGTTTAAAAACAAATCTAAAGACACAAAGAAAATGGAAAATTAATGTTGGAGACTTTTCCCTCGCAGAGAAGAGATATATTATCAGGACTGAAGGAGACTGAAGGGATCTTTAAGGAGTGGCCTTTCCTCTTCCAGGAAACGGGAATGAGGCTTCATTTCAGGGAGCTAACAGGCATCAAGATTGATGACACCTTTGAAGAGTCCACAGCTACCAAGTTCCATAGAATCTTGCGGTACTTTCAATTTGTTCAGACTGATCCATCAAGCAGAGTGGGTAGTATTCTGAGCCAAACTCTGGATGGTTGTGATGAAACTTGTGCCGCTGTTCTGATGCTTCTAGCCCATTTTAAAGAACTGCAAGACAAGATGTTTGTAATTGTCGAAGACACTGCTATTCCAACCGAGATTGATGCCTCTAAGCTTCCATGGAACCCCTGCATTGTAGTTTGTGGTAAGTTGTCCCTAAAAATAATTTTTATTTGATGGTTCAATTCATTATTTTACATTTATTTACACAGGTAATCAGTTAAGAGTGTACTATGTAATACAAAATTGAATATTTTGCCAGAGTTTTAATATTATATTTGGCCCAAGTTTTTGTTTTGCAGTAACCGTTAAACAATAATATTTCAAATAATGGAGCCAACTAACAGAACAGCTTCTGGCTTATCTAACATCATTTGATTCACATACCTGAAGCAAGATATTTACTGTCCATTGTAGTCATAGTCTGCCCCGTTCACAGGAAACAGCCCACTCACTGCCAAGATGTTCATGGTTGCAGTGGACCAGTTCATAGTTAACGATCAGCTTACCAGCTTCAACAGTGCGTTCAAGATGATGTTCTGCTCATATTACCTGCACAACATTGACTATCCGGTGGAAAATGCAGCTACACTGGAATTCTTACAGAGGTATGTTTTGGAATGCATTACGGTGTTAATTTATACAGGATTTTCAGCCCTGCTTCTTAAAGCGACAGTTAGGGCTGGGCGGTTTTTCCGATTTTTTCGATTAATTCGAATTTACGTTTTAAGACGATTTTATTTTTTACAAAATCGAGGAATCGCGGTTTTTTAATAAAATATTAAAGCCGCTTTTCCACTATTGTGCCAAACCGTTCTAAACTGTTAGACAACCGTGCTGAATTGTGCTGATTCTGTGTGTTGACGTCGCGGCTCTGTTGATGTGCTGCCACAGCTGGTCGCGGAAGCGCGCCAGGGCGGACCGGCCTTTGGGAACACCGGGACATTTTCCCGCTAGAGCAAAAAGCGCCCCGCAGTCAGACAGCCAGCTTCGCGAATGTTTCCATGCGCGTCGTGCTGTTGTTCGCGTCCCGCAGCCGTCTGTGTCTCCCGCGCGAGCTGCGAGACGGGGACCCGCGCACCACCTGAAGAACGGTTACGGCGTGTTGTAAATGTCGGTCACCGCAGAAAGTCAAATCTTTCTTTAATTTGGACTTTTGCTTGAATTACGGAGTGGCACAGTAGCTGTCAAGGTACTGTATGAATTAAATCATAACCCATATGTGCACCAATAAACAAGTAAAATGAATGAATGAATAAATAAATATGGATTCTTAAATGTCGGCAGTTTTTACTCCAAAAAATATCAATACGTATCGACAAATGTTTTATAATAAATTAAGCAATTTCCAACATTTCAGCTATAGGCCATTATACGATTCAGTTAAATATAAGATAGACTTTAAATGTATATAGATATGTAACAGGTTTCTGTGGGTTTTTTTTTTTCACGGTGATCTTTAATATACACTGGGTGGTGTAGCTACGCACAAATATTTTCTAAAACGTCAAGCAGATATTTGTCTATAGCTCGTTAGTTATTTATGAAGACAAAAAATAATTAAAATAACAAAAATAAAACTATAAAATTACAAAGATAAAAGAGCAGCATTCTGCTAAATATAGTCCTTTATATCCTGATATGCTATGTGCTGTTTCATTCGTTTTTTTATATTTAACTTGATGCATTCGTTATTTAATATTTAAATACAAAATCGTTTAAATGGTTATATTTTACCATCAAAATGTAGTATATTTTATATCATTACCATTTTTTGATATAAAACCGCTGTTATTTTATTGATTGTTATGAAATAATTTAAGTGCTATATTTTTTATTAGTGAAAGTGCCCGCTCACTTTGACAAGGCCTGTCTAAATATATATATTTGCGATGCCACTAATACAGATAAACTATTGTTGCATTATCATTGTTTATTTTTCTGTTATGTACAGAGATTTGAATATTTATTTCCCCTCCAATCCTTTTTAATCTTCAAGTTACATTTTGGTCATTTTCTCTCCAAATAAAATTTGCCCAAAGCTGCACAACATATGACCTGCTGTGACTTCTATTGTAGCTATGTTTAGCATCCCTATATGAGAGAGTGCCATAACCGCGTTTAGTCACACTATTGCTTTTCTTTTACAAGTGAGCATGAAAAAAACTAGTTTCAGCATTTATTTAAATTTAAATGAACAAGGTAAGCTGGTAAGGTAGTTACACAGTAAAAAAAAAAATTAATAAAAAAATAAATAAAAAATCGAAATCGAAATCGTGAATCGGTCAAACTTTATGAAAAAAATCGAGATTTTTTTTTTTTGCCATATCGCCCAGCCCTAGCGACAGTTATCAGTTGTAGGGGTGTAAAGGATCACAGTTGATCAGTGATCCATACAGATCACAACCCACAGTTCGGAACGCACGTGACCTGCAGATTAATAATTTTTTTTGAACTTGTAGGTTAATCCAACATTGCAGAGAGATCGCCTCCTGCGTCATTCAAATCACGTAAATGAAAGCATTTTGGTTTCCCTGCAAAATATGATGACCTACCTAAATGCGTTCTTAGGTTATTAATCAAAAGTGTTTTCTGTCAATGTTTGTTTAGCCTGCATTAATGCATTAAGCGTAAAGCTGCACAATTAATCATTAAAAGATCGTGATCTCAATACAAACCCGTACACATGAATGATAAATGATAATGATTTGCATATGTTTATTAATCCTTTGAAGCGCTGCATTCGAATCTCTGTTTGATCTTGAGAGATTCGGTTTTTACACTTTTTGAGTTCGTTACAAACAATTAAATAACACAGCAGTACAGTTTTATTCTGATTACAGTTTATAGTTCAGATATAAACACTTATGTTTATGGTAAAGTTTGAAATCACCATTTGGTGAATGTTGTAGCAATTACATTGTGTAACCAATAGGTGGAGAAAAACAACCATCAAAATTGTCACTGAATAGGTTTTCAAAAATGATGCGCCTATAATGAAGCATGAAGTTTAATGTGTGAATTGTTGAATCATTGATTGAAAATATTATGTTGAACAAGATGTTAGATTTAGCATTATCAGCAACAATAGCAAAGATAATTTTTTGTATTGAATATTTTCCTTTTTTTCAGCTGTTATTTCTTGATATTTATTTTTGTTAAAATTACAGGTTCTAAGTTCTGTTTGTTAAAACCAATGGTTTTTGCAGTAACATTTTTGTGTAAATAGAAAGCAAATGACATTTGTCTCCTCCCTTTTTTGTAGATCTGAAAAATGGTTCGATCCATGACTCAAAAACCATAGTGTGATCCGAACTGTGAGATTTGTGATCCGTTAAACTACTAATCAGTTGTATCATTAATCTGTAGGTTAAAGTTTATCTTGTTTTTTTAATTTTTGTTATTACACTATAAAAAAATGCTGATCTTACTTAGAGATTCTGTCTTGTTTCGAGTCCAATATAAAAAAAAATTCTTAAAATTAGAATAATTTTCTTGGTAGACAAAATGACATGAGTTTTCAGGGTAAACACAACACAATTTTGTGTATTTTTGCTTAAAACAAATAAAATAATCTCCCAATGGGGTCAGAAAAATATTCTTATATTAAGATTATTTTGCTACCCCTCTATTCTAAATTATTTTACTTGTTTTAAGCAAAATACACCTAATTTGGTAGTTTTTTTTCCCTGAAAACAAGGCCAATTAGTCTAACATCCTTTTGTCTACCAAGAAAATGAATCTAATTTTAAGAATTTTTAGATATTTGGACTCAAAACAAGACAAAATTTCTAAGTAAGATCCTAATTTTTTGCAGCGTATGAAAGGGTTTGTTCACTATCTAATGAAAAGTGTTATCATTTACTCGCCTTTATTTTGTTTTAAACCTGTAAGACTTTTCCTACTTTGAAACACTAATGAAGATATTTGAATGAACTCTGGGAGATTTCCGTCCTTCTATTGGCAGTACATGCAACTACCAATTTGACACTTCAAAAAGTTCATAAAGAGGTTGTAAAACCAAATTTTCTGAGGAGACTCTTTATATAATGAACAGTTTTTAAGTTGGCATGTGTTCACATATATAACTCATCAATTCATCTGTTGTGGTAAATGGAAGCTTGATGTGTCAGCTTCATGCTTGTGTTGTACAGCACATACAATCTTCTGGGTTTGTTTTTGCACATCAAGCATGCTTGGTTGAGCTTCAGTTTATGTTATGTGTATCAGTTTTTATATATGAATAAAGCTTAAATTCAGTCAGTTCTTTATAAAGCAGTCAAATCTCTCCAGACAATTTGGACTACACCATTCAATTCATATGGATTAATTTTATGATCTCTTTATGAAGTTTTGAAATCCTCAAAGTTGTAGTTGCATTGCTATCAGTGGATGGACCAAAATCTCACAGATTTTATTAAAACATCTAAATTTGACATGCAGGTGAGTAAATGATGATCATTTTTGAGTAAACTATTTTTGAGGCCTGTTTCACACTAGATGTGTATACAGAGTGCAAGTGTATGTTAAAGACTAATTTTAACACATGAACTTCAATATGCACCATGCTATATGGCTGGGTTCACCAATCTCGGTCCGGGCAGGCCGGTGTCCCTGCAGGGTTTAGTTCCAACTTGCCTCAAAACACCTGCCTGATTGTGTGTTTGATTAGGGTTGGAGCTAAAATCTGCAGGACACCGGGCCTCCAGGAACAAGTTTGGTGACCCCTGCTATATGGTTTAATGTTAGAGGGTGTGTGTGAAAAGATGGTGTATCAAAGTACATTCTGACTTTTAATTTACCACTTTTCACTGATTTAATGAGTCATTAACTAAGGATATTAATTTATTTAAAAAAATTCCAAAGCTGCAAAAAATGCTCAAACTGCATTGTTGCTTCAAGCTTCTCAACTTGTCACAAATGACACCTTGCAATGTGAGAGTCATCACTGTTGGTCATCTTTGCAGCCACCCTGTTTTAATTTCCAGGTTTGAGCTTTCCAAATTTGTGTTGGGCCAAACAAGATGATCCTTAGCCTCTTTAAATTTTATTCAGTGGGTCTCTAAAACATCATGTTTTGCAAATAAATGTATGCATCTACATTTCAGATTAATGGTGCAAGTGCTGTGGCTTTTTAGCAAAAGTAATGTTTATTCAAAGCAGGTTACCTGCAGGAGCAATGCAAAAGAAAAATGCCAATTTTTTTTGTTCCAAAACTATGTTTTTCAAATTTGTGTTTACAGAGTTTGTCCTCTTTACATTTTCTAATAGACAGAAATCACAGCTTTTAGGAAAGCATAAAATGTTAACATTGTTCAAATGTGCTATTTAACTGGCTTTTTATTTCAGTAATAGTTATCAGTCTGAATGACTTGCATTGAAAGAAAAACTCTTCTTCAAACAGGTGCATCTTCAAAATTAACCCAGATAAAGGGACCAAAGTCGCACGCAGGGAAAAGGGACGCCAGTATGCCGTCAACCCAAGAGTGCTGAGCCTTATTTCGAAAATTGCCAATTTTGAGTGGACAGAGTAAATGGTATGATCACTCCCTCACAAAACACAGTAAAAAGGGAAGCAATACACTAGTAGTAAGTTTTAAATCAGATCCCTTGTTTGGGGAACAATAGCAAACCAAGGTGCAGATACACGTACATTCATTCATTTTTTCAAGTTTATAAGTATGTGCATGGCAGCTATTCAAATAGGTGCATTTTTTTGGAAAGCCAGTTGAACCATTTTATCTTTGGCAGTGACCTTAAAGTTCATGTTATGTGTTGTATTTTAAAAAGTTACATGCTTTAATAAGTTTTTACATCTCTGTCTTTACAGTACCTGTGTGCTCTGTTTCTGGATGTTCTATGATGTTTTTTTCTGACCAGGAGTGTCAACTGTGAATAATTTATTATTTTGTATGTTTATTTTTATGTTTTTTGCTCTTGATTTGCAGAATGCTTTTGTTCTAATATGCCTAGGGTGTTGTAATTGTGAAAAGTTCATAACAATTACATTGACCTTCTAATGTAGGTGCCAAATTCAAGAGCTTCAGACTCATTTTGTGATAACAATAAATTGTTATTTCACTATCACTTGTTTCATTCTTTGTTCTTAGGCCTTGCATCATTGTTGTGAACTCATATAGTGGTATGTCCACACTAAACCACATAATGGAAAAAGTTTCTCTTGCAAGGGGGAACATTTATGTGTGCTGATGCTATAAAATACTTCATTCTAAAATAGCATTTCATTCTTGCTTGACATAAAGCCATGATTTCACTCATTAGATTTGTAATCAGAATACCAACATGCCTAAAAGTTTCAATCTGGAGAGCAAAGCTGCAAATTCATTGTTTAATTGAATGATAAAAGAAATAGTTTACATGTAAAAATACATTCAATCATTCATTTTCTTTTTGGCTTTGTCCCTTTATTAATCTGGGGTCGCCACAGTGAAATGAATCGCCAACTTATCCAGCATATGTTTTACACAGCGGATGCCCTTCCAGCTGCAACCATCACTGGGAAACATCCACACAAACATTCACACACTATGGATAATTTAGCTTACTCAATTCACCTATAGTGTCTTTGGACTTGTGGGGGAAAACGGAGCACCCGGAGGAAACCCACGTGAACACGGGGAGAACATGCAAACTCCACAGACAAACGCCAACTGACCTAGCCGGGGCTCAAACCAGCGACCTTGCTATGAGGTGATTGTGCTACCCACTTTAAAAATACATTTAAAAATAATAAGGGTTTACTTTTAAAATTACAAGAATTAAACCATAGTATAGCAAGGTGCACAAGCAATTACAATTTATTACTTTAATTTTACATAATTTTAAATGTACTTCAAAAAAACAGGGAAAAAACACTGTGTAAATAATATGGCAATTTTATTTTATAAAACGGACAAATTGCTGTAATTTGTCATTAATTATATAATACATAAAATAACAGTCAAGCTGTTAATTTACGAATATTGTTAGTAATTTTTACGGAGTTTTGAATATAATTAAAAAAAACAGAAAAATACTGTATAAATAATAGTGTCATTTCCCTGTATAAATAACAAAAATGACAGTAATTTGTCTTTAATGATAAAGTACCTAAAATGAAAGTCAAACTGTTAATTTAGAGAGATTGTTTGTCATTTTACTGAGTTTTGAATATAATTTGAAATGACAAAAAATTACTGTAAAAAATTTAGGGAGATTTTCTGTAAATTTAGGTTTTTTTTTTACAGTGTATATACAGTTCCATATTAAATATTAAATTAAAATTACAGCAAAAAAAACAAAAAAAAAATACTTATTTTTTAATTATGAAAATTTCTGCAATTAAACGGCCGTAAAATAAAAAAACATAAAATAACAGCAACAAAACAGAAATTTCACATTATTTTTGGAATTACAGGAAATGTCTGTAATTTACCACACATTATTTTACGGACATTTTCTGTAATTTAATAATTTGTAAAATAATTTTCACTCGCCGGTGACCTACTCACACCTGTAAACTGACACAGTTTCAATTTACTAGAACTTCTGTGTTAAGCTGCTTTGACACAATCTGCATTGTAAAAGTGCTGTAGAAATAAACATGAATTGAATTGAACGTCTGTTATTTTACGTTTTTTTTTTTATACTGCACCTGCAGGGCAAGTTGTAACAGAGGATTAGATGTAACACGTGCTTAAAAACTCAGATTTCACACTGGTCAATCGGTGCTTTTGAAAACACTATCAGTTAGGTTTAGGGAAGGGAGTGGGTGAGGGATCATTCAGTCATTCACATGTCATTCACTGTCAGTCGACAGTGGCCTCTGGTGCATTTACGCAAGAACAGCAGGCATGAATGGCACTTGCGAGAGAAATTTGAGATCTCTAAAAGCGTACACAGCGGCCTCTGGCAGATTCATGAAAACCTAAACTGCAACAAAAAAAAAATAGCTCCTGGGAAGTATTTAGCGCTTTCCAGAAATGTATATGGGTATGTAATCAGAATGTGAAAAATTACACAAAAAATTACAACCAACCCCGCTGTGTCCTGTTATCTTTTTTACATCTTTCAAAACAGTTCCATCTTTTAGCCTAGAAGATGGTAGTCACAACAATATTAGATTTTACTTGCATACTTTCACTGAAAAAAAAACAACAACAACAAAATACTTTCTCTTGTGGTTATATAAAAATATAAAACTGGTCATAAAAATGTTTTCTCCTTTGTTTTGCACCCAAATTTTGCCAAACTTTTCCAATAAATGGCCGGAGAATGTCTGCCGACAATGTGGTGAAAACCTTGAAGGCATGCCATGGTTATTCCTGAGCAAATACCTTCAAACTCTGTGTTACATTTTACACCACGTTACTTTATGCCCCGTGCTTCCCTACACACACTAATATTACAGAAACAGTTAATTCATTCATTTTCCTTCGGCTTAGTCTCTATTTCTGAGGTTGCCACAGCTGAATGAACCGCCAACTAATCTAGCATACATTTATGCAGCATTTGCCGTTCCAGCTGCAACCCAGTACTGGAAAACACCTATGCACTCTCGTATTCACACACACACACATACATTAAGGACAATTTAGCTTACCCGATTCACAATTTAGCTTACCCAATACACACTAGCACATGTGTTTGAACTGTGGGGGAAACCGGAGCACCCAGAGGAAACCCACGCCAACACGGGGAGAACATGCAAACTCCACATAGAAATCCCAACTGGCCCAGCCAGGCCTCGAACCAGCGACCTTCTTTCTCTGAAGCGACAGTGCTAACCACTGAGCCACCCTACAGAAAATGTTGAAATATAAAATATATATTATTCTCGATCTGCATGCAAGCCAAGTTTGATGCAAATCATCAACTTAAAGGCATTAAAAAACATTACATAAAAAAAAAAAAAATAAATCAGCGCTGAATTTAGGATGACGCTACAACTGCTGGAAACTCCACACACACTCAAGTTATTCATATACAATCCCTGCATCTGAAGCTGAAGAGGTAAAGCCCTGTAGATGTCATTAGTCAGAGAGGAGGCATTGTGCCAATACCCAGAAGCATTTACGATAGCGCCGCGAGTTATTCCCCTCATTAAAATAGGCATTATTCAGTTTCGGAGTTCTCTGAATAGCAGAATCCAGTCGAAATTCCTCCTTCCTGGTTTAACATAATGAGCCAACAATTAGACACAAGGGCGATGAATCTCATGAATGCAAATGCTATTGTTTTTGATTTTTTTTTTTAAACACTCGTAATCGTTTAATAGTTCGGAGGTAAAACGCAAGAGTGTCTGCTGATTATTGTGAGTCAGAAGAATAAATGCAACCCAAACAGCAGAGGTCATGGGTTTGATTCTCAGTAAACATGTGGACTTAAAATGTATAATGTAAAACACCGGGAAAAGTTTAGTTTGCACTGAAAAATAAAAGTTTTTGTTCTGTTTCTAGTTTAAATTTCGGCTGGCAGATAGCTCTCTACAACTCTCACATGGTCGCCCGCTGAAGCTGAGCAGAGCTGCACCCGGTCAGCACCTGGATGGGAGTCCACATAATAAGCCCTTAGAGGAGAAAAACTCAGTGTAATTTCAAAGTACAGCTGATCAAATCATTATAAAACAGGTAAGTGACATTCTAAGTCGATCTCTTTCTTTTGTATGTTGTAGTGCTGTATCTATATCATAGTAATCTGGTAGTGTTTGCTTCGCTTTGGCTTTTTCAAGGTTAATTATTGTGATCTCCGATTGCAACAGAGAAATGCTGGGAAATCTCTGTAGACTGATGGCATTTCATGTCATTCAGCTTTATAATCTTAAAATGTCAGCAAAATCACATGTTTTGTCATCACTTTAGACATTACGCTAGAGAATCATTCAAATACTAGCTCTAAAGTGATGTTTGTGAAGTAGCAACAGTTTCTGCTGTTCTGACATCAGCTGCAGATGTGAATCAATGACGGAAGAAAGTAGTCCCTCATACAAAAGGGTTTTTAGACTCTCCGTGTTTGATTATATATATATTAAGGATGTTCCGATCAGGTTTTTTTGCCCTTGAGTCCTATTTTAAGTATCTACCAATACCAAAACCCGATCCGATACTTCTATAATACATAATAAAATTTCAAAAAGAGGTTCTACGTGGTCCATAAGCATAAGAAATCAAGGGTTCTCTACAAAGGTGAATGGCAGGTCACTCATTGCGATCATTTGTGTTATCTTGGCTATGATGTGTCTCCGTGTTATCACAGGGCATTTTTTCTCTCCTCTTTAAACTCTCCTGCAGTGTAAGCTGATTTTTCTTCGGTTGGGTTGCCTGGGTAAACTCACTCTATTGTGTCAGGTGTTTGTTTTTGAGGTGCCTTATCAGGCTTGTTGTGTTAAATGTAGCCTTTTTCTTTCCATCTCTTGCAATCCCATGTTTACATATCTCACAGTTTGCTATGGCAAAGAGATGGATTCATTCATTTTCTTTTTGGCTTAGTCTCTTTATTAATCTGGGGTCGCCACAGCGGAATGAACCGCCAACTTATCCAGCATATGTTTTATGCAGCGGATGCCCTTCCAGCTGCAACCCATCACTGGGAAACACCCATACACTCCCATTCACACACACACACACACACTACAGACATTTTAGCTTACCCAGTTCACCTATAGCGCATGTCTTTGGACTGTGGCAGAAACCGGAGCACCGGGAGGGAATCCACACGAACACAGGGAGAACATGTAAACTCCACACAGAAACGCCAACTGACCCAGCCAAGGCTGGAACCATCGACCTTCTTGCTGTGAGGCGACACTGCTACCCACTGAGCCACCGTGTCGCCATTTTTACTATTATTATATATATTCAATTTGATTTATTTTTTTACTATATACTGTAGATGCATTCACTAATCCCATCCAAAGGATAAAAAGTCCTTACCTGACTGTATGAACTTGCTTTCCATTTTGCTTTGTTTTGGTTTGTTTATAGGCTCCAGACAGCGAGACATCATGACAAACTGCACATCTCTGCATTAAAGATGATATAACATCAGTGAGTTTCACGTCCCGGGACGACTAGATTATATATGCACCTCAGAGGCTCATAAAAGACATCACTTCATCAGAAAGTACAAGAAAACTTTCTCTCATGGACTTTTGCGCTTTTTCTTGTTTATGAGCTGCAGCATTTGAAGGTGAAACAGCACTGCTAGAGTCCCACTTTATTTTTCAACTTTTACCTCTCCTTTCCCTTAAGGATCAAGAAATCGAGATCACAAGCTGACAAGTTTCTGCCGGACCACGACACGAGCGGAGATGAGCAGGAGTCAGGTTTGTGAGGATAGAAAGGGGGAAATTAAATGATTTACCGCAGTCTGTGTGTGGATGAGATGTGCATCTTGCTGTGTTTTATAATTTCATTTTACTTTTAAAAAACAATCACTTACTCTAGAGGCTTAGGAAAGGAAAGACAAGAAGAGCAGAGAGGATTCATCTGAAAAACAAAAAAAAAACTGTCTCGCTTTACAAGTGGATTGGTAAGGGCTAAATATAAAGTTTTTATTGCAGACACCTCACGTCATTTCATTCATTCATTTTCCTTCAGCTTACTCCCTTATTTATCAGGGGTCACCACAGCGGAATGAACCTCCAATTATTTCGACATATGTTTTATGCACTCTGGAATAGCCTCCCTGATAATGTCCGAGGCTCAGACACACTCTCGCAGTTCAAAACTAAATTAAAGACCTATCTTTTTAGCAAAGCATACACTCAGTGCATTACATAGCGGTATGACGCATGAGTGTGCCCCACGCAGGATTTTGCTTCTTGTTTTTATACACTATGAACAGCAGCTACGCTAATTATTCTCCTTATTCTGTATTTCCACCTGGGGGTACTCATCTCGAGACCCTCAGACTATGCAGTGCCACTGTTGTGATCCAAGACCAATGACGAGATGATCCCAAGGTTTTCATAATCCTGGACAAGGCCGTATCCTGAGCAGCTGCTATGGTGGTCATGGAAGAGTGGAGAGCATGAGACTGATTGCTGTGATGCTCCAACGACAGACAAGTCTTCGCTGAGGTCCAGCTTCCTGCACCTAGACTGCAGCTCTGCACAAGACGTTTGGCCATAGGAGAAATGGTCGTGCCCAACTGAGCCTGGTTTCTCTCAAGGTTTTTTAAATTCTTCACTTTCGCCAATTGGTGAAGTTTTTTTCCTCGCCGCTGTCGCCACTGGCTTGCATGGTTCCGGATCTGTAGAGCTGCGCATCGATGGACTTGCACTGCAGTGTTTGGACTCTCAGTAGTGAATTTTACCCCACACTGAACTGAGCTAAACTGAACTGAACTCAATCTCTGAAAACTGAACTGACACTGTTTCAATTCACTATAATCTTCCATGTGAAGCTGCTTTGACACAATCTACATTGTATAAGCATTATACAAATAAAGATGAATTGAATTGAATTGAATTTGAACCACAGCACATGGAGCAAACCCACGCCAACGCAGGAAGAACGTGCAAACTTCACACAGAAATGCCAACTGACCCAGCCGGGACTCGAACCAGTGACCTTCTTGCTGTGAGGTGCCAGTGCTTACCACTGAGCCACTGTGCCGCCACCTTTAATACAAATACATTTTCAATTCAAATTACAATTTATTATTTTGGTTGTTAAATGTTTGCATTAAAAAAAATGATCTCTAATCAGTAAAACAATGCAAAAAATGCTTTTCTTATTGTTGAGTTTTTGTCTTGTTTCTGGTCCAAATTTCTAGCATTTAAAATATAGTTTTGTTTTTAAAAATAAAAAGTTGAAATCAAGTAGTTTTTTCCTTTAAACAAGCTAAATATTTTGCCTATGGGGTAAGTAAAATAATTGTATTTCAACCAAAAAAAGTATTTGAATTATCATATATTTGCAAATTATGTAACTAAATATTTTTTTTTATTAAAAATAAAGTGGTGAAATACCAATATATTATAAATATATTATAAATATATTTGAACACAACTAAATACTTTAATCTCTGTAAAAAAAAAAAAATACTGGGTTCCACAAAATTCCTTTATACTGTCCCAACACAAATAGATTAAATTAACTTACAATACATTTAAGTGGATTGAACTTAAAACAATTAACCCCCCCACCAAAAAATGTAAGAATTGTGTTGTTTCAACTCATTTATTTTAAATAAATAATTTTGTTAATAAGTATTTAAGTAGTGTGAAGCAGCAAAAGTCCCATTAAAATATTAATACTAGTTGGCATTTACGGATATATTTGAGATTTAGTGTACACTGTAAAAAAAAAGCTGCAATTTCAACAGTAAATAAAACATAAAAAGCTACAGTTAAATTGGGGGATGTTGGTGTGGAGTACTATTTTCCTTTATATACTCTTACCTATTTTATATCTATGTATAGCCTATACTTTGTTCTCTTTCTTTTCCTTCAGTAATTCTAGATTAAAATGTTTTGTGTCATAGAGTATGTATAGTTGAAGTCAGAATCATTAGCCCCCCTGAAGTCAGAATTACTAGCCCCCCTGAATTTAAAGATATCTCTAAAGGTGGAGGGCATTTTATGTCAAGTTCAGCATTATAATCTTAAAATGTGAGCAAAATCACCTGTTTTGTCATCACTTTATACATTACGCTTGAGAATCATTCAAGCACTAAAGTGACGTTGGTGAATTAGTAACGGCTTCTGCTGTTTTGACGTCAGCTGCAGATGTGAATTAATTGTGGAAGAAAGTAGTTCCTAATACGAAAGGGTTTTTAGACTCTCCGTGTTTGATTTTCTTTTTTATATACACAATTGTGTCGTCGAACTGTTGTATAAACGCAATATCACACTCGTAAAAGTGCGATATGGCTGTATATCAGCACTGGTGGGACGCTAACGCACGCCACTCACCAGTGCTGATATACAGCCTTATCGCACTGCTACTTATGTAATATTGCTCATATATATATATATATATATATATATATATATATATATATATATATATATATATATATATATATATATATATATATATATATATATATATGTCATCATTCAACACAAATATATATCATTCAGCACAACACAAAACAATTAAGTTCGCTTAATCGTTTTTACAAATTTAAGTGGGTTGAATTTAAAACAATTCCCAGAATTTCCTGCATGATATTTTATGCCTTTCTGTGGACATTATGATGGTTCTTTTACCTTTTTTCTTCTTATCAGTGATGTGCATAGAAATCGTGCAACACAGGCTCATTGTAAATACGTACCCCCGTATACATTTCTGGAGAGCAGGAATTACACTGTAAAAAAATGCAGGGTTCCACACAATTAATTCATGTTGTCCCAACACAAATTGATTAAGTTAACTCATTTTAGCTCAGCTCGTTTTAAACAAGTAGTTTGAACAAGCAAAAAATATATATCTTTGAGTATGGAGCGAGACCTACGTCTGGCTGCATTTCGTCTTTAAAACAAACAATTTGGGGCAGTTTGACGTCGTTGATGGCTTCTGTTTGTTTTTGCGCTTACAAGCTGACCGCTTGCCTCCGTGTGGATGGTTTTTCCACTGTTAGCCCAGTGGCTCACCCAGTGCTTAATTAGTAAATTACAAGGTTCTGAACAGATCCAGGTAATGGTTACCAGAGGAGGGAGATGTGTCAAAAAGTGAAGAGCCGGGGTGGGGCAAGAGTGCGTGTGAGGAGAGGAATCAGTAAAATGAGGTGCCGATCCAGATCCGGGTCGTTCCAGCACAAATTAAGCCCTGGGCTCGCTGCATACAACGGCGCGCTTGACACGTGGAGAAAAGTTGCCCGCGACAACGGGGTTCAAGTCCGGCAAACAACAGTTCCAGAAAGCAGGTAAAACAGAAACAAAAAGCAAAAAATAAAGTAAGCAAGTAAATAACAGTGTGAAAATGTGGTAAAAATCAGGCCGCCCCAAGGGCTTTTCTTTTTCTGGATTGTTTTTTAAAACACTGTCGTTTCGGTTTAGGGCGCTAGTCAATCTGTGCTTTTGAAAACACTATTGGTTGGGTTTAGGGAAGGGGGTGGGTAGGGAGAATCAGTAGGTTGGTCAGTCAGGTTTAGGGTTAGGTCAGTCAGTCAGTCGACTGCGGCCTGTGGTGGATTTAAGAACAGCAGGTGCAAATGGCACTCGCAAGAGAAATTTTTCGTTCTGAAAAAGCGTACACAGCGGCCTCTAGTGGATTTGCAAAAATAAAAACTGCATAAAATGTACCTCCTGGGAGGTACTTGGCGCACTTCAGAAATGTATACAGGGGTACGTATCAATAATGAGTCTGGGTTGGAATTGTACGTTACATCTAATGTTGATGAAGAATGTTGGTTGCATTATTTTATTTTTATGTGTGTTATTATGATGGTCTTGTTGTGTTCTCTTTGCACTAGTTATCTGCTTTAAGTCTAAGGGACAGCACAGCCCTGACCCGCACACACAGAAAAACACATGAATCAGCATTTCGGCCAAGATAAGATTTTGAGTGAGCGCTTCAGACCACAATAAGATCCAATTCTGTGAAGACGAAAAAAAATCTCTTCACACCATTAGCCTTGCAGTCAGGCCTGAACAGTCTAGATATCATTGCATTGGAAAGGGAAATGCACGACATCCCGATCACACCATCACGATCCTTTAAGCAAACGCCAGGGTATTTATATCCGCCTGGAGCACTAATTCCAGCAGCATCAGTATTTCTTGCTTGTCTTTGTGAAACATGATGTATTGAAGTCTGAAGAGCGAGTGCTAGGTGTTCTTTCGGGCCGTCTTTGTGCCTGTCGCTGCACTTTCAAGACTTTTCAGGAGAAAGTAGTGTGTGGTGTTCAGTATGAGAGAATAATTCGATCTAATTCAAAAATATTTTGTTGTTTTAGTATTATTTCGTGGATTGTTGATTGATACACACTGTAAGGTTCTGCACAGTTGTCCCAACACAAATCGATTAAGTTGACCTAACAAATTTAAGTGGATTGAACATAAAACATTTGAGTTGTTCCAAAATAACATCAAGAATTGTTTTTTCAACTCATTTTAAATCAGTATTTAAGTAGTTTAAGGCAGCACAAGTCCTTTTTTTGAAGTGTTCACTGTATAAAATGCACACAATTGATTAGTGTTGAGACAACATAAAGAAATTAGGTTAACGTATTAGTTTTTATAAATGTAAGTGGATTGAACATAAAACAATTAAGTTGTCCCAAAGTAACTCAAGAATTGTGTTGTTTCAGCTCAGCACAAGCCTGCTTTTTCATTCATTTTCTTGTCAGCTTAGTCCCTTTAATAATCTGGGGTCGACACAGCGGAATGAACCGCCAAATTATCCAGCACACTTATACGCAATCCATCTCTGGGAAACATCCATACACTCATCCACACTCATACACTACAGACAATTTTAGTCTACCCAATTCACCTGTACCGCATGTCTTTGGACTGTGGGGGAAAACGGGTGCTCCGGACTTGCAAACTCCACACAGAAACGCCAACTGACCCAGCCGAGGTTCGAACCTGCAACCCAGCGACCTTCTTGCTGTGAGGCGACAGCACTACCTACTGCACCACTGTGTCGCCCACAAGCTTGCTTGTTCAAGTTAATTATTTAACCCTTGTGTCGTGTTCACATCTCACCCCTTACTTTAGTGTTCCCGGTCAAAATTGACCGGTCTGTTTTAACTGCTCTTATATTAGCAAAAAAAAGACATTTTTTTACCACTAAATTTTTATTCAACATTCTTTAGCTGTGAAAAATATCTCAAACTAGTGTTTAACATGAATGTGTAAAATTAGACAAAATAACTGCAGTAAAAATACAAAAAGGCACTGTAAATGTATCACAAAATGAACAACAGATGACAGAAATCAAAATACTTTGTTTCATTACTAATAGACAGATCGCTAAAATAACGATCACAGGGTCTGACCAAAGAAACTGACATTTTAATCCATCTGAATAATTTATCAACCAGCAAAGCACAAACAAAACGGTATACTTTCCTGTGTATTGAGTGCTCGAAATTTCATCCAGTCCTTCAATTGAACTATATTAGTGTACTAATGTAGGAAATAGTGACTGAGGGTAAAGACGGTGAGCATGGACAAAGAACTAGCACTAGTTATACTTTGGTAATTTTTGAGCAAGATGATAACTGTCTATTCCAATAAAATAATTGATGCTAAGCTAAGCGAAAGTACTCCTGCTAGACCCAGAGATAGGCTGAATGGAGATTGGAAGAAAGAAAGAAAGAAAGAAAGAAAGAAAGAAAGAAAGAAAGAAAGAAAGAAAGAAAGAAAGAAAGAAAGAAAGAAAGAAAGAAAGACACACAGATGGGTTTATATAACAGACACCTGTCTAGTCTGTATCATCAAATATTATATATTGTTTTATCAGGAAGTTGATTCATGTTGGAGGATCCAACGCTATCTCATGGCAATTCATAACTTATTGATTTAATTGCTAATCTGTATGAATTTGTACGATCTCATTCATACAATTTAGTACAATTTGCGTATCCCCAATGACGGTAAGGTTTAGAGGTGGGGTTGGATGTCACACCTCCTTTAAAAAAAGAAAAATTAAATAAAATAAATAAAAATTGCACATCTTCGTACGACTAAATTGTAAAAATTAGCCACTAAACTGAAAAAACATAAAATAGTTACGTTTCCTTGTGAGATCAGACTTAAGGATCGGCACATAAGAGCAGAAATAAGATGTGTACCTGCAAAAGGCATTGTTTAGTCTGAAATGTGTGAGTGAGTGAGTGAGTTGGGGTGGTGTGTATGGGGATGTCTTCTGTCTGATGGATGAAGATAGTCTGGATACCCATTCTTTTTCTATGGCGGTCACTTTTGACCGGGAACACCACAGGTGTAACAAGGTTGATTAAAACACTCAAAATTCAATGAATAATAATAATAATTCCTTATATTTATATAGCGCTTTTCTGGGCACTCAAAGCGCTTTACACATAGGGGGGGAATCTCCTCATCCACCACTAGCATCCAACTGGATGACGCGACGGCAGCCATTTTGCGCCAGACCGCACACCACACACCAGCTGATTGGTGAAGAGGAGACAGAGTGATTAAGCCAATTATGAAATAGGGATTGTTAGGAGGCCATGATGGACAGAGGCCAGTGGGCAAATTTGGCCAGGATGCCTGGGTTAAACCCCTACTCTTTTTCAAAGGACATCCTGGGATTTTTAATGACCACAGAGAGTCGGGACCTCGGTTTAACGTCTCATCTGAAAGACGGCGCTCACTGAGCAGTATAGAGTCCCCGTCACTATACTGGGGCATTAGGACACACACAGACCACAGGTTGGGCCTCACTAACACCACTTCCGACAGCAACCTAGCTTTCCCATGTGGTCTCCTATCTAGGTACTGACCGGGCGCAGCCCTGCTTAGCTTCAGTGGGCGACCATGTAAGAGTTGCAGAGAGCTAGCTGCCAGCTAAAGAGGTGATCATCACTTTTATACAGTATATTCAAGTGCATAGTGTGGAGAATTTCATAAGGCCTTGAGGCAACCAGATGTAATACACAATATTTATGAGTGTTTTAAGTTGTAAATCGGTCAGATTTGACCCGAACACAACAAGAAGGTTAAAATGAGTTGAAACAACACAATTCTTGAGTTTTTGGGGGCACAACTTAATTGTTTTAAGTCCAATCCACTTAAATTTGTAAAAAAAAATATTTTGTTGATCGATTTGTGTTGGGATAACATGAAGGAGTGTATAATGTCATGACAGCTAATACACTGTAGAAACTGGAGGGTTCTGCTCAATTCATTTATGTTGTCTTAACAAATTAAGTTGACTTAACAAATTTAAGTAGATTGAACATAAAACAATTAAGTTGTCCCTCAAAAAAAATCTCAAGAATTGCGTTGTTTCAGCTCATTTTAAATCTGTAGTATAGTTGCAATATGTAATAAAGCACTTGTAAAATAAATCTCTCTCTACATTCAGTTCAATTCAATAATTCCTTTATTGGAATGGTAAACATTATATAAGCATTGCCAAAGCATTTGTTATATTTACATTAGACAGAAACTTTTAAAACAAATGACATGATAGTAGTGAAGCAAAAAACATTTAACAAAATAAGCAAAAAAAAGTATTTTAATGATCAACTTTTTAGGAGAAAACAACAATAATAATGTCTAATAATAAACGATATATTTATTCATTATTTTTTATTTTTTTGGCTCAGTCTCTTAATTAATCAGGGGTCGCCACAGCGGAATGAACCGCCAACTTATCCAGCATATGTTTTACGCAGCGGATGCCCTTCCAGCTGCAACCAACACTGGGAAACACCCATAGACTCTTGCATTCACACACATACACTATAGGCAAATTAGTTAAAATCATATGTGCCTCAGTATGCTTTGAGATACGATTTATTTTATGCAAGTGTATTAATCCCAAGAGTGGTAGGTTAATCCCAGAATTAAGACGTTAGGGGCAATTCATAGGCGTCTGTTGAAAGTGCAAGTTTGTTTTCCTACAAACTGACACATGCGCACAGAGAACCATTCCCGCACGCCTCACACACGCTGCTCCTGATCCCAGTGTGAATCCCAGTTGTTTACATGCACGCCGATAAAACAGGTGCCCCTCATGCTCATACTTTATGACACGAGGTGTCGGCATGCAGTGAGTTTTGCTAGTTGACAAGTTAACGGAAGTTTATATAATATGATGATGATCTTATTTTGACTAAGCATGGCTATGAAACTGAAAGTAGGGATAAAGAATAAGGGAAGATTACATTCGAGTCTAAGATGAACAGATAATTCTATAAAACATTTTTTTTTTTTTTTTTTTTATAGAATTGTCAAAATTAATCTTAACATTTCACTCCAGTTTTGTCTTTACATTGTTTTCTAGTTAAATTTAGGATTGATTTCTGTTATTAATTTAGAATAATAATTGTACAACAACAGTAATAATAATAATAATGATTATTATTATAATTATAATAACAATAATATGCATAATAAATTATTTTTAATAAGTTTAGTTTTGTTCATATTTTACCCAAAGTTGGGGTAAAACAACAAACTTTTTTTAGAATGTACATGTTTAATGATCCTTTTTTATATTAACTAGATGTAACCTTACATTGGGGGATTAACAAATATAGGTGGATTGAACTCAAAACAATTTGTTTGCCCCCCCAAAAAACATTGTTTTGTTTCATAATTGTATTGATTGAGCTCATTCTAAATAAATAATTAGAACAAGCAGCGAAAATCATTTTTTGAGGGAAGGAAGTGAAAAGATTAGCTCTCTCCTTTTAATACTAGACATCGAAGGCGGAAAACATCTATCGACTCCCTGCAGTTTTCCTGAGCTCTTAGCATGATTACCTGAAGAAGCAGAAAGAGGAATGGCTCATTAGTCCAC
The DNA here is from genome assembly GCA_903798195.1 of Danio kyathit. Taxonomy (NCBI): domain Eukaryota; kingdom Metazoa; phylum Chordata; class Actinopteri; order Cypriniformes; family Danionidae; genus Danio; species Danio kyathit. Next base: position 7,714,023 of record LR812536.1, on the reverse strand, counting down.
TGGAAGACTTCAAGCCAAAGACAAATCGCTTTGAGCATCACCGATCTCAACGCCTGACGGTCAATTCATTTCATTTGAAAAACTGGAGAATTAGCATTAAAGATTAAGTAGTATTTTACACTTCATTTAACATCAACGAGCTCCCTTCAGTTTAGATTCTATTCTAATCATTTATGCCTTAAAAAATAAAATAAAGGATTTTAATCAGCTTCTATTATAACAATAATTTGAGTACTATAGCATGCAGAGTTCATTTGCATATGCAATATTAAAATATTATGTACATATTCCTTGGTTATGAAATAATGGTTTAATTATTTTTACACACTGCAATATATATATACAGTTGAAGTCAGAATTATTACCCCCCCAGCCCCCCCCCCCCCCCCCCCCCCCCCCCCCGATTTTTTTTTCTTTTTATATATTTCCCAAATGATGTTTAACAGAGCAAGGACATTTTCACAGTATGTCTGATAATATTTTTTCTTCTGGAGAAAGTCTGATTTGTTTTATTTTGGCTAGAATAAAAACCGTTTTAAATTTTTTAAAACCCATTTTAGGGTCAAAATTATTAGCCCGTTTGAGCTATTTTTTATTTCGATAGTCTACAGAACAAACCATCATTATACAATAACTTGCCTAATTACCTTTTGATAGTTTCATCCTTATTTTCTCATTATTTTATTTTATTAATTAATTTATTTATTTCATGGTATTTTTAATTAATATTTTATTTTATTTTGATAGTTTCATCCTTATTTTCTCATTATTTTCTTTTATTAATTAATTTATTTATTTTGTGTTATTTTTAATTAAGATTTTATTTTATTTTGATAGTCTCATCCTTATTTTCTCATTATTTTATTTTATTAATTAATTTATTTTATGTTATTTTTAATTAATGTTTTATTTTATTTTAATAGTTTCATACTTATTTTCTCATTATTTTATTTTATTAATTAATTTATTTATTTTGTGTTATTTTTAATTAAGATTTTATTTTATTTTGATAGTCTCATCCTTATTTTCTCATTATTTTATTTTATTAATTAATTTATTTTATGTTATTTTTAATTAATGTTTTATTTTATTTTAATAGTTTCATACTTATTTTCTCATTATTTTATTTTATTAATTAATTAATTTATTTTGTGTTATTTTTAATTAAGATTTTATTTTATTTTGATAGTCTCATCCTTATTTTCTCATTATTTTATTTTATTAATTAATTTATTTTATGTTATTTTTAATTAATGTTTTATTTTATTTTAATAGTTTCATACTTATTTTCTCATTATTTTATTTTATTAATTAATTAATTTATTTTGTGTTATTTTTAATTAAGATTTTATTTTATTTTGATAGTCTCATCCTTATTTTCTCATTATTTTATTTTATTAATTAATTTATTTTATGTTATTTTTAATTAATGTTTTATTTTATTTTAATAGTTTCATACTTATTTTCTCATTATTTTATTTTATTAATTAATTTATTTATTTTATGTTATTTTTAATTAATATTTTATTTTATTTTGATAGTTTCATCCTTATTTTCTCATTATTTAATTGTATTTATTAATTTATTTTATGTTATTTTTAATTAATGTTTAATTAACGTCCTCCTTCCCTAAACCTAACCGATAGTGGGGGGGTTTTAAAGCACCGATTGACAAGCAACTGGACAATTTGTTAACAGTGGGAAAGCCATCCATTCGGAGGTAAGCGGTCAGCTGGTAAGTGCAAAAATCTCTATTTACATGTTTCTAGTACTACAAATTGCTTTGTGTTCAACTATTTTTGATCCCTGTTTTAAAAAACGCCTTTAATATGCTTAAAATGAAGACAAACATAATAATAAATCTTTCAGTCTGTCTTTGTGTGTCTAATCTCTGGTCTGTGTGTTCCACCATCATCTGCAATTGATGAAAGCTGATCACGGCTGGTCCTCTAACTCAATATGCATCTGCTCATGTTAGTCTTTCATCAGCGGAGCTCTGAGGCTGGCAGAAAGAGAAGGAGGCTGGGTTTTGGTTTGGGGCGGATTTGAGCAAACAGTCAAGGGAGGGTTTGCTTTGGTCTTCGGTTAGGAGGAAGAGGAGGGAGCTATTTTTTCTTTGAAGCAAACTTCATCCTCTTGATCAGCCTTGAGTCTCTGATCAAGAGTTTTTTTTTCTACCAAAGGTCTTTAATTACACTGCATCTTCCAGACATTTTCCCTAGTAGGCTACAACTTTTTTAAAAACCTAATAAGTTAACAAACAAGAATGCTACATAATATGTAAGGAATAAAGTACATCCATGCAGTTGTGATCACATAAAAAGTAACACAAAGGGCTGCTGTATATGACTAAAGGGCTTCAATGTAAGAGTGTGTAATAAGTGGCATAAAGTACATCCAGGCGGTTATTGCAGAATAAAGCCTGACAAGACTTATCAGATTAGACTGAAGGGCTTTGTTCTACAAATTATTCTGGATGTACTTTATCATACTTATTACACAACTACTTGCCACAAAACGTAAAGATTAGACACAAGACAATCTTTAATTAGAAAACAAAAACAGAAACAAAAACAGCTGAATGGAGCATACACTAACCTGCACATTTTTTCAGTCAGGAAATGGTACCAAACAGTCAAAAACAGCGGAGTGTCAGATAAGCATAAATATGGATGTAAATGTAATCACTGACGGTCAAGAGAATGTGCCTGCATTGTTTAGTGATTGCCATCCAGGAATAACATATTATTCATTTACAAGATGGTGCCAACCACGAAGGGCTGTTGTATAAGGCTGAAGAGCATTATTCTGTGAAGAAAAAACTGCTTAGATGTAATTTATCCCTATTATTACACAATTACTTTCCATAAAATGTAAATATTAGACACAAAACATTGTTCTGAGCCATAATAGTTTATTAATTCTTTAATAAAAGGTAAGCCATTCAGCCGTTATGGTTTCTGTCAGGAGCATACACTAACCTTTGCATTTTTCAGTCACAACATGGGCGCCAAACAGTCAAAAATGAAAAGTGATTGATAAGCACAAACATGGATGTGAACGTAATCAGTAACGTTTCTTTAGCGGTTGTTATGTCGGAATAACATACCTTGGAATGTCGCAACCGACCAATCAGAATCAAATATTCCAGACAGCCATGTAATAAGTACAGGTGGTTGTTATTGCAGAATTATGTGAAAACAATTGCTTGGATGTATTTTATCCTGCTTATTACACAGATGATTGCCACGAAACATAAATATTAGACACAAAACTCTTCAACCATGATCGTCGTTTGCCTAGAGCGCCAGTTCAGCTTGGCCCTGAACCTACGTAACATTCATTCAGAAGGTGGCGCCAACCACAAAGGCCTTTATATAAGACTGAAGGGTTTAATTAAAGAAACTGCTTAGATTTAGTTTATTTCAGTTGCAATAGTTTATTAATTATTTAATTAAATGCAAAGCTGAGATATGAAAATGGCTAAATGTTAGACACAAAACATCGTTCTGAGCTGTAATAGTTTATTAATTCTTTGATATTCTTTGATAAACGCAAAGATGGCAGAAACGAAAATGGTTGAATGGAGCATACACTAACCTAAAAATGAGTGACTCAAAAATTGACAATCATTCACTCACAAGATGGCATATTTATGAAATGTATTTTGGTTTTATGAATTGGTTTTGTGCATTTTTTTAATTTGTGTTTTGAATTTATGAATTGGATTTTGTACATATGAATTGTGTTGTGGATGTATGCATTTTATTTTGTAAATGTGCTATTTTTGAGACTGATCTTGGCTTCATATTACACAGCTACTTGCCACAAAACATAAACATTAGACACAAAACATTGTTCTAAGTTACAATAGTTTATTATTTTTTTTGATTAAATGCAAAGCATTTAAAGAAATGAAAATGGCTGAATAGAGCATACACTAACCTAAAAAATATATTCCGCCACAAGACGATCAAAAACAGAGCCAGAGACAGACAAGCATATAAATATGGATGTGAATATATTCCCTGATGGTCAAGATAGTTAAAATTTCTCAAATGAGCCTGTGCTATTTAGAGATTGTTACCTCATAATAACATACTTGGAATGCCGCAATTGACCAATCAGAATCAAGTATTCCAGATAGCCATCTAAGAAAGTAAGGGATAAAGTACATCTAGGTGGTTGTTATCACAGAATTCTGTGTAAACAACTGCTTGAATGTATATTTACTGCACTTATTACAGATACTTGTCACAAAACAGACACAAAATATTGTTCTAAGCTCATTCATTCATTCATTCATTATCTTTTCGACTTAGTCCCTTTATTAATCTGGGGTCGCCACAGCGGAATGAACCGCCAACTTATCCAGCATACGTTTTACGCAGCGGATGCAAACCATCTCTGGGAAACATCCTTACACACTCATTCACACTCATCCACTATGGACAGTTTAGCTTACCCAATTCACCTGTACCGCATGTCTTTGGACTGTGGGGGAAACCGGAGCACCCGGAGGAAACCCACGGGAATGCAGGGAGAACATGCAAACTCCACACAGAAACGCCAACTGACCCAGCCGAGGCTCGAACCAGCAACCTTCTTGCTGTGAGGCGACAACACTACCTACTACGCCACTGCATCGCCTGTTCTAAGCTGTAATATTATATTAATTCCTTCAATTAAAGGGCAACCCTGACATTAAAAAATGGCTGAATGAAGCCCAAATTAACCTACGTATTATTCATTCACAAGATGGTGCCAACCATGAAGGTAGGGCTGGGCGATTTTTTCGATTAATTCAAATTTACGTTTTAAGACGATTTTATTTTTTATAAAATCGAGAAATCGCGATTTTTTAAAATAAAAATATTAAAGCTGCTTTTCCACTATCGTGCCAAACCGTTCTAAACTGTTAGACAACCGTGCTGAATTGTGCTGATTCTGTGTGTTGACGTCGCGGCTCTGTCCCGCAGCCGCCTGTCTCTCCCGCGCGAGCTGCGAGACGGGCGCGAGGAGAGGAGAGGAGAGAAGGCTCGACAGGCGGTGGTCCGCTCCTTCATTCTAATCATCCACCCGCCCGCACAAATTATTTTATCTGATATATATATCCGCACCCGATCGCCACTTTAATAATTCTAATTCTTTGTTTTAAGCATGATGATAGGTGTAACTTTCTCCGCAATGTCCGGCGGCAGAGTAACAGCTCGTTAATTCATGCTCGAGCAAATGATGAGACGGACAAAAGTACTCGATGCATGCCCTTCTTTTACTTATTTCAGTGTTTTCAGTTTCACAGTGCAAAACAGCTCCCGGGTGGAATTACTGAAGTAAACATAAAACAAAACCGGATAAAACTTTCTCCCTCTAATTCACCGCACGCACAGCACACAGCGAGAGCTCACATCACACAGCATGCGTGTCGAACTACACTACCCACAATGCCCCTCGCTATGGACTACAACTCCGTAAAAGCAGTCCTAAAGCGGCCACACTATTTCCCCTCTTAGGTCACAGTGGATCGTTCGTTATTAACAGCAGATTCAGCTTTTACATATACAGGAAAAAGAGAACAAAAACGGCGTCCCTTCAGCCTAAACAGCAGCTATGTTGTGTGTACTTGGCGCTTTTCTTAACACTGTGCAAAAACAGAATAGCATCTACTGTGCCTGGATTCGGGCGATTCCGATACCGCAGAAAGTCAAATCTTTCTTTAATTTGGACTTTTGCTTGAATTACGGAGTGGCACAGTAGCTGTGCAAGGTACTGTATGAATTAAATCATAACCCATATATGCACCAATAAACAAGTAAAATGAATGAATGAATAAAATAAATATGGATTCTTAAATGTCGGTAGTTTGTACTCCAAAAAAATATCAATACGTATCGACAAATGTTTTATAAAAATAGAGCAATTTCCAACATTTCAGCTATAGGCCATTATACAATTCAGTTAAATATAAGATATACATTTAAATATAGATAGATATGTAATATAGATAGATGTATTAAATATAGACATAGACATTTAAATATAGATAGATACGGTAATCTTTAATATATACTGGGTGGTGGAGCTACGCACAAATATTTTCTAAAACGTCAAGCAGATATTTGTCTATAGCTCGTTAGTTATTTATGAAGACAAAAAATAATTAAAATAACAAAAATAAAACTATAAAATTACAAAGATAAAAAGAGCAGCATTTTGCTAAATATAGTCCTTTATATCCTGATATGCTATGTGTTGTTTCATTCGTTTTTTTAGATTTAACTTGATGCATTCGTTATTTAATGTTTAAATACTGAAATCGTTTAAATGGTTATATTTTACCATCAAAATGTAGTATATTTTATATCATTACCAACTTTTGATATGAAACCACTGTTATTTTATTGATTGTTATGAAATAATTTAAGTGCTATATTTTTTATTAGTGAAAGTGCCCGCTCACTTTGACAAGGCCTGTCTAAATATATATTTCCGCCATGCCACTAATACAGATAAACTATTGTTGCGTTATCATTGTTTATTTTTCTGTTATGTACAGAGATTTGAAATATTTATTCAATCCTTTTCAATCTTCACGTTACATTTTGGTCATTTTCTCTCCAAATAAAATTTGCCCAAAGCTGCACAACATATGACCTCTACATAAATACGGGTGCTGTGATTTCTATTGTAGCTATGTTTAGCATCCCTATATGAGAGAGTGCCATAACCACGTTTAGTCACACTGTTGCTTTTCTTTTACAAGTGAGCATGAAAAAAACTAGTTTCAGCATTTATTTAAATTTAAATGAACAAGGTAAGCTGGTAAGGTAGTTACACAGTAAAAACAAAATTAATAAAAAAAATAAATAAAAAAATCGAAATCGAAATCGTGAATCGGTCAAACTTTATGAAAAAAATCGAGATTTTTTTTTTTTGCCATATCGCCCAGCCCTACATGAAGGACTAAAGAACTTTATTCAATGTACTTTATCCCACTCATTACACAACTTCTTGATACAATACGTAAAAATTAGACAGAAAACATTGAGCTGTAATAGTTTATTAACTCTTTTATTAAACGCAAAGCTGACAGAAATGAAAACGGCTGAATGGAGCATACACTAAACTAAAAATTATTCAGTCTCAAAATTCTGCCAAAAATTCAAAAACAGAGGCAGACAAGCATATAAATACGAATGTGACCATATTCACTGACGGTCAAGATGATTGAAAGTTCCCAGATGAGCCTGCATTATTAATTTCAACAGTGGTTATCTGGGAATAGAATACCTTGAAATGTCATGATTGACCAATCAGGATCAAGTATTCCAGACACCGGTGTAATAAGCATTAATATAGTGCTCTGGTTGTCATCCATGATCCATGCTTAATGATATTTGAGTGATTTAATAAAACTGGCACTTGTACCTTTGTAATCACTTAAAGTTCAACATCACCTTCATGACTCACGGTTCCAACAGGAACGGCAACAATGCTCTATTTACATGCAACTCATGCTCAATTAACATTGATTAAATATGAAGACGAATGACGCATGAATGGGGAGACAGTTCATCTGCTTCCATTCATGCTTCTTTGATTGTGTTGCAAAGATAATTACGCTAAAACCCCATCGGCATCAGTGTGATTGTGGGTCTTGCCAGATGAAAATAAAAAGAGAGAGAGAAGATAGAGTGAAGAGTCCAGGCGGCTAATAAGACTGACCTTTAACTAAACGCAAGCAGAAAAAGCTAAGAGAAATACAAGGCCACGCAGAATGTTGTATTTAAGGTCTTGAAAGCAAGACTTGCACCCACAGCTATGTTTATTAAAAGATTCATATACAGTAAAGGAATTACACATCTCAGGTAACGGAGCAAGAATCTGGAATGAAAAATAGCCTAAAGGGGACCTATTATGCAAAAATGTGTTTTATAAAGGGTTTAAACACAGTTGTGTGGCAACAGTGTGTGAATATGACCAGCTAATGGTAAAAATGTATTAATTTTATTCTTTATAATCACACTTGATTATAACAGTCTGCAGAAACACTTTGATTGACATTCACTCCGCCTAGGGCTGGGCGATATGGCAACAAAAAAAATCTAGATTTTTTTAATGAAGTTTGACCGATTTACGATTTCGATTTATTTTTTTTACTGTGTAACTATAAAACATCAACTTAAAACATTACAACAACATGACTGAAGTAAAAATCTCTTTATAAGTAACTTGAAAAACCATCTGGTAAAGGAACATGTATTTTTAATGACCATACATATATAAATTGGTCAACAAGGTGTAGCCTATTACATTCCTATAGACAAATTCCTGCTTGACGTTTTAGAAAATATTTGTGCGTAGCTACACCACCCAGTATATATTAAAGATAATCTTGAACAACAAAAAAAAACCCACAGAAACCTGTAACATATCTATCTATATTTAAATGTCTATCCTATATTTAACTGAATCGTATAACAGCCTATAGCTGAAATGTTGGAAATTGCTCAATTTATTTTTATAAAACATTTGTCAAAACGTATTGATTTTTTTTGGAGTAAAAACAATACCGACATTTAAGAATCCATATTTATTTTATTTATTCATTCATTTTACTTGTTTATTGGTGCATATATGGGTTACGATTTATTTCATAACTACAGTACCTTGGACAGCTACTGTGCCGCTCCGTAAAGCTTCAAGCAAAAGTCCAAATTAAAGAAAGATTTGACTTTCTGCGGTGACAGCCGACATTCACAACACGCCGTAACCGTCCTTCAGGTGGTGCGCGAGTATAAAATACAAAACCAGACGTCTGGGCTTTGAATTAGGTGCAATAATTTCCTCGTTGTTCAAAGAGTTCCAGGTGGATGCTGCACACTGCAATGGGCAAGGAGAATACCCCAAATATGTGTAAAGCGCTTTGAGTATCCAGAAAAGCGCTATATAAATAAGGAATTATTATTATTATTATTATTATTATTAAAATACTTATGAACTTACTAATTACTAATTTAAGTACTTTTGCAGTTTTTCAATACTGTGATATATATCAAACTGAAACCTCTTGAACATGCAAAGAAAATAGCAGGAGTTGGTGGATATTGATTGATCTCATTTGATTGACAGGTTAATCCCGTCCCCATGCCGATAAACACTTCATCAGAGATTTATTATGTTTTTAATAAAATGATCACAAAGCCATATAATTTAAAGAAAAAATAAGGACATGAACTGATAAATCATTTAGAATAAATATTGAAATGTCCCATAAAGAGACTGACAACAGAGCTGTCATTTTAGACCGTTTCTTGGGTCTAAAACTGTGGCTTTTGGGGTCTCTGAATCATTTAGGCGTTTGATTCAGTTAATCAGCCATGAAATCTGAATACTGATGTCCATTCAGACCACAGTCAGGGGTGAAATAATATATTAGTTACCGCTCAGCGCCAGCGATCTATTTATAACACATTTACCCAAATGTCACAAACGCCCGAGTATCCCAGCATGCAGCTGAACACGCTGAATACTCACACACATGAAGCCTTCAGAAAGACGCTGCAAAGGTTTCCCAATGGAGGAATCCTCGTTTTATAGCAAATGAATGCTACAGAGACAGAGATTGAGGACGAGAGAGACACATTTTATTATCTAATCAATACAGACGCGCTTCCTAAATGAAGTCCAATCATATTCATAACTTATACATCTGCTATAATGGCTCACTCAATATGTTTTAATGCTTTTTGCAATTGAATCATGAGTTATTTACTGGATAATTAGCAATGTGAAATATTAATGGAAGCTTTTTGAAGCCTCTTGTCATTGGTTCTCTGAAAATTGACATTACCGTTACTTCTGACTTATGTAAATACTTCAATAACTGAACTAGAAATGATAATGCAAGAGTTTCCTATGCTTGGTTTCAGTTGTCCCCATATATCATTATTTGTTCATGAAAACATGTCTATATAAATCTAACACACAGAAAAAAAGTACACTCACCGGCCACTTTATTAGGTACACCTTACTATTACCGAATTGAACCCCCTTTTGCCTTCAGAACTGCCTTAATCCTTCATGGCATAGATTCAACAAGGTACTGGAAATATTCTTCAGAGATTTTGGTCCATAATGACATGATAGCATCACACAGTTGTTGCAGATTTGTCGGCTGCACATCCATGATGTGAATCTCCCATTCCACCCCATACCAAAGGTGCTCTATTGGATTGAGATATGGTGACTGTGGAGGCCATTTGAGTACTGTGAACTCATTGTCATGTTCAAGAAACCAGTCTGAGATGATTCTCGCTTCATGACATGGCATATTACTCTGTTGAAAGTAGCCATAAGAACATGGGAACACTGGTCATAAAGGGATGGACATGGTCAGCCAAAATACTCAGGGAGGCTGTTGTAACAAGTGGTTATTCGAGTTACTGTTGTCTTTCTATTAGCTTAAACTAGTCTAGCCACTCTCCTCTGACATAAACAAGGCATTTGCGCCCCCAGAACTGCCGCTCACTGGATATTTTTCTCTTTTTCACACCATTCTCTGTAAACCCTAGAGATGGTTGCGTGTGAAAATCCCAGTAGATCAGCAGATCGTCTTGACCATGTCTACATGCCTAAATGCATTGAGTTGCTGCTATGTGATAGGCTGATTAAAGATAGGCTTAATAAATACCCTATAGTCTCTAACCCCAAAGGTCAAACTTTTGAAATCTCCCAACCTATCAATTATAATTATACACTGAGGTTTACTGAGGTCACTGGTAACCTGGAGCATTGGCCACAGTCGACACGCATGTTCAAACCAACATGCCTGCCAATTAAACCTGTGAGGAACAAGAACATGCTGTCTCCCTGTCAGACATGTCCTTCTTTGTGTGTCTCTCATTATCGCTGTGATCCATCTCCAGGGTCTAATTGCAGAATATTTGCTCACTTTCCTCTTATAGTCATTCGAAGGAACAATCAGAGATATGTGCAGCTATGAGTGCCTTTGAATGAAGTCAAAATTATTAGCCCTCCTGTGAAAAGTTATTTCTTTTTCAAATATTTCCCTAATGATGTTTAACAGAGGACAGATTTTTTTTTTCACAGTATTTCCTATATAATATTTTTTTCGTCTGGAAAAAGTCATTTTTTTTATTTTGGCTGGAATAAAAGCAGATTAAATTTTTTAAATCATTTTAAAGTCAATATTATTAGCCTCCTTAAGCAATTTTTTTGATTGTCTACAGAACTAAATTATTTTTATACAATGATTTGCCTGTAATTACTCTAACTGTACGTTCACACCGAAAGCGGCAAGAGCGTCAAAGTAGCCGGAAGTCATTCATTTTCAATGGGAGCCGGCGGCAATAAGCGGCGAGGAGCAGCGCGACGCGTCTTCGCCGTTGTGAGCGTCCATAGATATATACACTAGATGTCGCCTACCCTGCTATTGTCTATTAGAACGAATGCGTCAATAGAGCCGCCATTTTAGTACAGGGTAGCGCTCCTTTGAAATGAATGCGGGACCAAGGTGAAGCGGAGGACTGTGGCCATTCAAAGCCAGAGAAATACACATATACACATATATCTATGATCGGGAGTTTTCCCCGGTGGTCAGTATGCAAATATTTTTTTCAATTACGAAATATTATAATTTTACATCACTTTTCTACATTGATGGATGTGACCGCACGGGCATTCCTGACAAAAAGTGAGTGTTTGTGTGCATGGAAATGCTTTACCCTCCTTCCCTGTTTAATTTGATCTAATCCATGTCCTGAAACACACCCCCTCTCCTGCTTTCACTTCTCATTCTGACGGAGGGAGCGATCCGTTTGTGAATGAATCTCCGTTATGAACGACTCGTTCACTTAGCTGACAATAATACAAGTTTCTAGCACGGCAGCAGCTTCTTGTCATATTTCATAACATAGTTTGCTTATTTTATTCAACAAAACTAGCATAAGTCTAGAATTTAGTGCGAGTTGATGCTACTTTGCCTTATGGTGAATGCAGTAAGAGACTGTATTATCATCAATAACTACTTTTTAAGCACAAAAGTTCAATACGTACAAAAACATAAAGAACAAAATCTTACCTATGAAATGTTCTGCCTTTGTGCTTTGTTTTCTTTGTTTGCTCGTTACTACAACGCAAACACAGCGCTAAAGTCCAGCATCTTCACATTGGCACACTGTCTTGACTAGTGCGGTTGAATGACGTTTGTCCTAGAAGCACTGTACCAATGTGGCGGCGCTATTGACGCATGCTCAGGGTCCCTATGCGATATCTAGTGTATATATCTATGGTGAGCGTCGAGGAGAGTTGAAATCAAGTCAACTTTATGGTAATGAGCTATGACGCGGTTCGGCGGCAAGCAATCAGAATGTAGAAGTCCACCACTTGAGAGGAGTCAGAGAACACAGTCACTGTGAACTTTGGTTCCGACCACAGTTGTTCCCAAGGGTTTAATTATTGCGGTCGCTGGATTTCCAATTATTTGCAATGTTTTCTAACTGGAACGTATATTAAAAAAGTTACTGGCGAGTGTTACTGATGTGCATCAATGTTATATATATATTTTTTTTTTTTCTTTAAAAAAAGCGGCACTGTTAAAAATTGTCCCGTTAAAAAACAGTAAGTTACTGGCAGCACGGTTGCCAGCAAGTTACTGTTAAATTAACAGCATCTAGCTGTTGCTGAAATTTACAGTTTGTTGCTGTTTTTAAAAAAAACAGCATAAAACTGTTATTTTCTACATTAACAGTAATTTACTGTCAAAAGTAACAGTTAATTAATGTTTATTTGAATTTTTAACTGTAAACTACAAATATGTTATACTGAGAAATGAACTGCAAAGAAAGCAGGTATAAATACATTTTTTATTTGTTATAAAAACACGGTTTAATACAATGCACACATCTAGCCTTTGAAACATTGAAAATGTAACAAAATGCAGTGTAACTTCAAAATGTGCTTTATTACATCTTTGGAATGCAAAAGCCACTTTAAGTGGCTATGGTTAACCAAGTGATGTTACTACAACTGAATAAACACATTTTTGTAACAGTAATAAAAAACTAAATTAGTTACTCTGAAAACTTCTGAGTGAACTACAGAATTAGTGAATAATAAATAAAGAAGAATGCAATGAACAGTTTAGGTATTCAAGAACAAACACCTGAAAAAATTGTGCAACTAACACACTATAATGAGTGCCATTAGTGTACAGTGTGTGTGTGTTTTTGTTTGTTTGTTTGTTTGTTTTTTTGTTTGTTTGTTCATTTGTGTGTGTGTGTGTGTGTGTGTGTGTGTGTGTGTGTGTGTGTGTGTGTGTGTGTGTGTGTGTGTGTGTGTGTGGTGTGTGTGTGTGTGTGTGTGTGTGTGTGTGTGTGTGTGTGTGTGTGTGTGTGTGTGTGTGTGTGTGTGTGTGTGTGTGTGTGTGTGTGTGTGTGTGGTATAACTTATATGACATCCCACTTCATCCCAAGTCCATTTGGCAACCTTAGTGTTGACTGTATTCTTCTTATGGGTGACCTTCCCCGTTCCCTTCGATAGGATGTGTCCACTCCTGGTGTCTTTTTTAAGGTTTATACCAATGAAGCTCCTGAAAAAAAATGTATACATTCAGAATTATTGTGGGTAAAAGTTTATATAATAAGAATGTGAAGACAAATTAATATATGAATCTAAGCATCTAACCTCATCTAATGAATTCCAATGTGCATGCAGCCTCAGCTTGGTACTCCACATTGAAAATGTAGTAAGTTGAAAACACAGCAGCAATACCAGACAGAAAACTTGACTGGATGCTCTCACAGATTATTTGCCCCTCAAAACTGATCAACCATATATGAATGTAGCTTCTTGGTTTTTCTCCTAAACATTCCAAAGAAAAAAAACAATGTCAGAAGTCACATAAAATGTAAATTTTCTACTTCCTTGTTGAAAATAATTGTGAGGGAAACTGACATAATTTTACGTAGTCTCAAAGCCCGGTTCTTTTAACACAACAAATGCATTTGAAAATGTTGATTGTGGACTGGCCTGGACAGTCACTGAAATCAACATGTATATGCTGTGTATTGTGAAATTGTTGCTGCAATGTTTGTGATTTATTTAACTTAATGTTTATGCTCAATATAGCTAAAGTGTTAAACAATTAAAATTTAGTAAATTAGTAAATTTAGCAAAATGTTTTTCAAAGGTGAATGAAAGCTTGGGTAAAATAAGGCAGAATATTTATTTTATGTATTTGTGTATTTTGCTTTGTACAAAAGCATTTACCATGTTTGCTAAAATACAGAGAAAACACCCTTAGTTGCTCAAGTAATAAAATAAAGTTTTATACATACCAAAAAGTATCAGTCAAGAAACTGCAGGTAGTTCAAGTGTCTTTTCTACATCAGGTGCAGTAGAAGATGCCTAAGACAAGAGTTACAATGAGGACAGAGACAAAATTCACTAACAATAATGTATGCATAACATTTTTAATTCTATTTCAGTTGTTAGGACAATAATACCATATATAAAATAATAATAATAACTTTATCATGTTTAATTAAACTCACCTTCTATTCAGTAATCAAGATCTGTATCAGAAATCGAGCTCCATGATGCAGGTTGCATGTTCACTTGCTCAGCACTGAAATGGACATATAAAACAGTTAGCGATTAGCCAGCTGTACTCGACAAAGTAGCATTACAATACAAACCATCAACAGTGAAATTTGCAAGCACAGCGTTATCAAAGGTTTTATCAATGAAGAACCTATTAAGTAGCTATTAAAAGCTAAAGCTAAAAGTAGCAACGAGATGACGATCTTTTTTATCATGCTACACAAATCAATACTACTTTGTTGCTACATATGTTTAAAAACTGACTTGATGAGTTTAGCCTATCATATTTAATTATCATATTCTGACTTGCCTTGTAATCAGGTAATATCTGTGTCAGAAATCCAGCTCCACTTTACGATGCAGATGCAGTTTGCACATTGACAGATTCAGCACTAAAATAGATGTAAAACAGCATACAGTTAGCCTATGTGCAATCACAGATGTGTATTTTGTGTAAAATGAGCAAAATAAAGGTGCACTCACCGATTAAGTCAGAGTAAAAAGCAGGATGAAAATCCACATGTGATGGCTGACGTCTTCTGCTCAAAAAATACTGTTGATTGCTGTTTTTTTGCCTTAGTGTGAAAAATACAGTAAAATAATGTTAAATTTTGTCTACGTCATCTCATCAACCGTAAAAAAACAGCAACATACTGCTTTTGACTATAACAGGATTATACTGTTAAAATTTTGACGTAAATTAACAGCAATTTTTAACAGTATTTCATGTGACAATACAAAACAGTATTGCTGCTTCAGAATATTTCAGGCATATGGACACATCGTGGAGCAAAGCCACAGCACATGCAACTAGATCTTCCGTAGTTAAGTGAGTTTGATAATAAGTGTGCAACACCTTCACGCTAGAAAGCATGTTTTATGCGGGAGTGTTACTGATATGATATGCAGCAACGGCTCCTTTAAATACGAGATCAATGTGTAGCGAATTTTGACGCTCTCGCCGCCGGAGCTCAAGGCAGACAGCGTTGTGGCCAGGGCGGCCAGAGCGACCTTTGACGCTCTCGCTGCTTTCGGTGTGAACAGTAACTTGCCTAATTAACCTAGTTAAATGTCCCTTTAAGTTGAATACTAGTGTCTTGGTAAATATCTAGTAAAATATTATTTACTGTCTTCATGACAAAGATAAAAGAAATCAGTTATTAGAAATGAGTTATAAAAACTATTATGTTTAGAAATGTTTAAAAAAATCTTTCTGTTAAACTGAAATGGGGTAAAAAAATATACAGGAGGAGGAGGGTAATAATTTAGGAGGGCTAATAATTATGACTTCAACTGTATCTTTGAAGCATATCTGAAGGCTTCTTGCACACAGACATGCATCATCATTATAGCTCTGATTTTATTTTTACTCAGTTAGTGACCAAAATCAAACCTCAGAAATGATGGATCTATGCAAGACTTCACTCAATCTGTATAAAACTCATCTTTCACGACACACTTTAGAGAGTTCAAAACTGCAATGACAATGTACAATCTGGCAACTCTGGCAACAAGTTTTTTTAAAATAAGTATTGTTTCAAAGCAGCTTTACAGAAGGTGCACATTATTGCATTACAATCAAATTCAGAAAAGTTAAGGTTATTAGTAACCTTAACTTTATTAGTTACTAATAAGACGAAATGAGACGAGACACGAGATTGGGTTCACGAGAATGAGACAAGATTTTTTGTAATCCTCAATAATGAAATATTCATTCATTCATTTTCTTTTTAGCTTAGTCCCTTTATTAATCTCGGGTCATAATGAAATATATGAACGGAAAATAGTATTTTATTCAACTGGAAAAAAATTAAAAATACATAAAATATCACAAAATGCCAAACTATTTAGGTGGTATAATGGGCAATGCAAACACTGCAAACTATTTTGCTAATATATGAAAGGAAAATAGTGTTTATATCTCATTTTAAATATTAGCTAAATATTTATGGCATAAATGATGACAATGGTGACAAGTGTGTGTGTCTCCAGGAGTTTATTGTGTGTGTGCACACACCTGGAAGAGATGTGTGTATGGCATATCCTGTCGCAAAATGTGGTTAAACTTCCACAAGCACGTAAGGAGATGCACAAATTAATATTATTCGTCATTATTATGAATTTTAACAACAAACAAGCACATGTTTTAATATAATCATAACCTCGTTCTGGTTTTACAGTCATGCTTTTTTAAAAACAAATCGTTTTCAATCAAACAAAATTTTGCTATCTATAATCCCTAATAATAACTCCTGTACAGCAGTCCCACAACATTCTGACGCTCGATGACACTCAAACACCCTGTCAGAAAAGTCTAGTGGCTGGGAATGAGCTTTTAACAGTGTCTGCTATGTTAATGTTGTTTTCTTGTGTTTACATAGATGAACATGACCACAGTACAGTTATGATCTTATTGTCATGTTTTATCGTTATGACAACATGATATCGTTGCCTTCTGTGATTTCCTGAAGATAAACAGCAAAAAATAACACAACTGGACAAGCTATAGTAGTCGCGATCGTCAATCTCATATGAAGTACGAGCTGATATACGATGACGTGGGCAGGTGCTGTAGTCCTGTCCTATTTCTTAGGGGTATGTTTTAAAGCCCTTCACACTCTGTTTCAAGGGCCAAGTGGAAGGGTGGGGGTACAAAAATAGAATTTAGATTGGGCCTAATAGTTTGATTATGAAGTTTACATGTCAGCACTTAGTAATGGGCGATATAAACGATATGCGATATAAACGATACAAAATTGGCCTACGATAGAGATTCTAATTCTATTGCACTATCGCGATAATGCATGTTTACTGACGCAATCTACCCGCGAAATTAAGAGCAACGAGCTGCAGCCGGCTGCAACGCATCATCTTGAATAAACATGGACAGGGCTCGACAGTGCGACCATTTCGCTCGCATTTGCGACAAAAAATAGATAAAATGATTTTTTAACAAGCTCGATTGATAACTTAATTCACTCGGCCACGGTAAAACAACATGCTCTTCACACTAACTTATGGTGTATTACGTTGGAAATCTATTGTGACTGTAGCACATGCTGACGCTCTCAACAACAGCATTAAGCAACGCATGGCACCGAATGGCGGCGTGTCGCACAACTTGCGAGCCTCATGCATGGCATATCGTGGCTTGTCTAGTGAACATCACCGCTTCCCACACAGATTTTACCTGGGCGGCCGATATATTATTGGGGCGGCCCGGTTCTGTGTTCGCGAGAAACTGAGAACACTCTGCCACAGACTCACATCCTCTGCATGCAGACCCACAGAGACGCGCTGTATACAGAACTGTTGTCCTGACTTTGGTAGCAGCTTTGAGAAGAGCGCGAAGACTAAATAGACTGATCCAGCTCATTATTTGGGGTGACAATACATTCTCTTTTCCCCGGACATGTCCTAGAATCTGCTTTCGCTTTCGATATTAATTGTATTCATTTTTGCATTACTTTATAAGCAAACTTTGTCTGGTGCGTCTCAATCTCTCAGCAGCACCAACACTGTCTACAGCAGACAGAGAGAGAGGGAGAGAGAAAGAAAGAGCAGATCAAGACACCAGTTTTAATTTCATTAGGAGAACAAAATGTTTAAAATCAAATGTGTTACCTTAGGCTGCAGGTTAGAAATATGTTTTTATTTAAAGTATCTGCAATACACAATTTTATTTGACTTTTTAATACTGGAAGTATTTTCAGTACAGTGTAAGTTCCTTAACTAAAAAGACACCAGTTTTTTTTTGTTCTCTGCAACTTGGCATTTAGGAACCAAGGACTTAAAAGAAAAGTCTTTCTTTCTAAAAGGCACTAAATTTAGTTTATTTATCTGCAACATTGTGTTGTTTAATTACAGTTTTGCTTTTGCACAATAAATGTTCTCAAAATGTCATGCGACCTTTCTTTATTTCTTAAAAAAAAATTGCAGTTTGGCTTTCCTAAGGGTCTCTGTAACCTGTTCTGAAATGGTTCTATTATAATTTATATATCGCAATATATATCGTTATCGCAAGAGGCTGCAATGTATATCGCAATATGGATTTTAGGCCATATCGCCCATCCCTATCAGCACTGCGACAAAAATAGGAATACTCGATGTCTTAATTGGATTTGTGTTTATGATGATTTTGACTTTAAGCATATCTAAAGTGCTATTCCATCACATGGTTAATGGGGTATATGCACACACACTTTTCATTTTAGTCAGCCATCCCCAGGGCTTCTGGTGAATTGTCATCCCATTCAAAATTGCCACGTTTAAGATCTGATTTCTTTGAAAAAAACAGCTTCACTGCCTGGCCGAGATACAAAATAAAGTGGATATCAGACCAAACAAGAAGCACTGCATTAAACTCCATTTTTCCGTGTTATGTCTTCACTCCTGTATTTTCAATAGAGTTTCTGTGCTAGCCTGTTGCTAAGGATGGCGCCTGTGTTTAAACGGTCTTTACGCATTAACAACCAAATGGATGCTTAAGTCTATTTAACTGATTATATTTGAATTACATTAAAAAATCGATGCTGTAAAAGGAACCTTATGAAATTGAAAATAGTCATAAACCTCTCACCAGTGTTCATTATTGGCTGAAAAACACTACCTGTTCTGCATATAGCCCATTAGTCTGGTGTACGGTGTACATTTTGGTGGTAGTTGTAGAAGCCTTTGCTTTGGGACACGGCAACCTTTGGACTCCAGTGAATAAAGCGATTAAGTCACACCCGCCCAAGCCAACGAGTGACGTGCAACACCGAGGCAACCCTGGTTGCCATGTGTGTGCAATGCACTTGACTTGAGGTTCAAATCCAATCCTGCCTCCAAACTTCAGTGCTAAATTCACCCTCACAACTCACAAGACAACATTTCACCTCCACGAGAAATCTCATCGCGATCGTAGTCCGAGATCTCATCACACCCCTACTAATAATGTTAAGTAATTAACTAGTAACTAATAGCTATTAACAGTTAAAGCAATTATATATAAACATGGCAAACCTGCAGTTATACGTCTAGTATATAGATGATGTTTATGTGTAACCGAACCAGTTGAGAGAAACACAGTGGGCCCTATCATACACCCGGCGCAATGCAGCGCAAGGCGCAACGCAATTGTTGTTTGCTAGTTTCAGCTCGACGCAAGTGTCATTTTAAATAGCAAATGCATTTGTGCTCATATGTGCGCCCAAAGGTGTTGTCGTCTAAGAAAGGAGGTGTGTTGAGGCGCATTGCTGGCGCGTTGCTATTTTGAGAAACTAGAATAGACTGTTTAACAGACCAGCTGAGAGGAGGTCTAAAGTCCAGCGCAGAGAGTGTTAGCTGTGCACCTCGCTTAAACCTTGCTTAATACACACAGGATGTAGAGCGATACGCAAATATCTTTACAAATAAAAAAATAATTAAAGGATTAAAATATTACAAAAATTATTACTTTCTAGCCTACATAAATATAAACTACTGCCTCCATACCTTCATCTCGGGGGGCTTTTTCAGTTTATTCATGACAAAATGCTTTTGTATAATGTTAATATTAGTAGTAGTATTATTTATTATATGCATATTTATATTTATTTTATTAAAAGCATGCTTAGATTTGCCCACCTATCAGGTTTTAGACCATATGGGGCATAGCATGTGTATTTGGATATAACTCAGTGTTTTGACCACACTTCTTTATTATTGCACATTTATTCATTTGCTGGAAATTAGAACTGAATTTAGAAATAGTTTTGAAACAAATCTTTGCACTTAACAAACAAAATTAATTATGTAGGCTAATGGATGTCTGTGCGTACAACCTGTTTCCTTATCCACGAGAGAAAGTGAAAGTAAAGAATGAGGATGCTCATTCTCTCATTCTTGCGCTGCAGATGCTCTGTTTAACTGTTTTCTCACTGGTGAAGCGTTCAGTTTTTCCAATTACAAAGTCCGCCATGTAAATAGCAAATGCGCTATGGCGCAACGCAACTGACTCTTAAAGGGAATGGGAGATGAGACTCTGATTGGTTTATTCTCCAAACACACTTTTAGGCCCACGCGGAATCTGCGCGTGCAGAATTCCGCAGAATTCCGCAGATGTTTTGCTCATCATTAATTCTGTTTATTTACTTGAGTAAATGTGTGTAAATCTAAATTTATTCAGATTTTTTAATTAATTACAGTAATATTATTGACTAATATGAAAATGTTCATCTGATTGATGTACAATACAGTTTGTAAAGTCATATTTTCTGTCTTTCAGTAGAGATATTATATGAGAGACTTGCTTTGTTTACCAAATAAAGTGCATCTAATTGGATTTGCATTTTAAACATTAAATAAAAGTTAAAAAGGTATTATTTTTTATTTCACATATTAAGGTTTTAGTTATGATACTCCCAAAATAATTCCGCAGAAATCTGCAGATTTTTACCAAAATTCTCAGCAGAAATAGTAAAAAACGTCTGCAGATTCCGTCTGGCTTTGCTTATTACTCATTAAGAGAATAAGCTCAACCCTGTTAGACCATGTGCTGCGGCGCAAAGCGGAATTTCCCATCCTTAAAATAGCAAAGTGGATTCTGACACGCCCTTAATGCTTTTGCGCCCTGCACTTTGGACTTTGCGCCTAGATCGTTAAAATAGGGCCAAGTGTGTTGTTCAATTCACAAGTGTGGAGGTGTTGAAAAATGTTAGATATTAGAGTAAAAAAAAACTATTTATATGCAAATATATATTTCCTTAAACAATGTGTATTGCACAGCTTTAATCTTGAGGATTACATTGTTTTAAAAAGAGAAACACAATGAAAACAATGATTCATTGGATTTACTGATTTTTTTTTTTTAAGGTAACTGGTTGCAAACAATTTATATGGGCTGAATTTAAACAAACATTTAAATTTAGTAATTTTCAACTTTGTTGGTTTAAATTCAGCCCATATAAATTGATTTCCAACCACTTTCCTTAAAAAACATTTAGTAAATCCTATGAGACTTTTTTTTTCAGTGCAGGTTTAGACATTCTGCTTTCCATTGCAGTTATTTTGCATGCTGATTTATAAGCACTACTGTTTTAAAAACCTGGAGGTACAGCTGTAGTTCAACAGATGTTTAGATGAAACTCGTGTTCTCGAAATAGAGATGCTTTCCGTCTATTAGATACGACCCTGCTGTGAGCGACATTTACATTTAATCATCTGACAGATGCTTTTACTTCATTATGTGATTTATAAATGAGAAACATCACAATCACTTTAGCAAAAAAGCTAACAATTTCTGGAGCATCGCAATGCTGGAGTACAATGGATATCCTAACACAGTGGTTCTCAAACTTTTTTCACCAAGTACCACCTTAGACAAAAATTGTCTCTTCAAGTACCACCATAATGAGCACTATTGTGAACAGTATTATTGTCAGCCACTTTAAACATTATAAATAGTTTGAACATTAACTGTGCTTGCAGACCAAAACAAAACAAAAAAAACTTCATTTAAATTAGAATGTGCTTTTAAAAGTTAATTAAAAATGGCACTGTTCTTAAAAAGTAAAAAGAAAACTGCCGTACTTGTAAAGTATTAATGTATAGCTTATTCAACAAAACCTGGAAATGTTGGACCTGATATATATATATATATATATATATATATATATATATATATATATAATATATATATATATATATATATATATATATATATTAGTGCTGGGCCGTTATCGGCGTTAACGTGCTGCGTTAACACGAGACTCTTATCGCGCGATAAAATAAATATCGCCGTTAATCTATTCTCAAAGTGGGGTGGGAGCTGGGTCTATTTTATGCAAGCTATGATGACTTTCACCTTGATATATTAGCGCGGATGTATACCTGACCGGTGAACCGTCTGACAAAAGAGTGCCCTTTTAAATCAAATCAGCAGGATGCTTGACTCTAACTGCAGTTCAGCAGTTTCACTAACTCATGAACATTTCATTCATGCCATCGTGACAAACTGGGGTACTAGACGCAAATAAGGAGTAATGACTGGTGAGAGTGTCATTTAATAATGCACGCCAAATGGTAAGAAAAAAACTTCCGCATTTCGCGATGTGTGTGTGTTTGTTTGTGTATGTGTGTGCGCGGTCCTTTACTGACAGCCGCGTGTGGATCTTGTCGGATAACATGGCGAAAGGTCCTAAAGACCGCAGTGTTTACTTCTATAATGCCACTAATATCTGCATACTCCACATCTTAATTCCATTTCTGTTTAGTTCAGTTTTGAATTTTGTCGGATTAAAGGTAATCAATAATTGCTATTTAGAGCTTATGTTGGCCTACAGTTCAAAAATTACGTTTAACTGAATAAACAGTTAGTAAACACAAGTACATCTTATTGAACATCATTTATTTTCATCACCAATTATCATAGTAGAACATTTTCTCAAGCAGTTTGTGATGCACTTTGGAAACAGGAGATGAGCCCCTGGTCTATTGCGTCACCTGGCTTGAGAAACCCGTTCTCAAAGACGTATTATTTGGGTAACACACATATTCTGAATGCCTTCGGCAGAATTCAAATGAGCCATTTTAATCTAGATTAATCTAGATTAATTTTGAGATTAAACTAGATTAAAAAACTAATCTATGCCCACCTATAATATATATATATATATATATATATATATATATATATATATATATATATATATATATATATATATATATATATATATATATATTATTTTAATATTTTATACATTTTGAAAGTTTTGCAAGTTGCAGTTTTGAAGTTGCATGTACAGATGACACATTTGTATATCTTTGCAATCTAAACTTATATTTTAAATATATGATTTGGAATTACTTAAATTAGAAATTAGATCTGCTGCAGGTCATTTACAGTATGTGTCAGAACGCGAGTGATTAAATGCATACAGTGCTTTACCAATTCACATGTGCACTATTTCTGCGATCTGGTGCGAATGAGACCACATAAGTGAACCGTGAAAATCGCGTTAACCGCGCACCGACCACTGTTTTCAAGCAGACTCGGGTACGGTTCGCGGTCCCTCCGTCTGTGCACACGAAGAATAACTTTAATTATATTCTACCTCTAAGCTTCAAGCATGGCAAAGTTGCTTGAGTCTACGTTCTGTGTCTTGCGCCATTTGAATCACATCCAAATCAAATCTGAGGTAACAAACAAAACCGAAAGCCGCGTACACTGCTTTACAAAACAAATAACTTTATATATCGAAAACACGCATTATTTTACACAACTACGATAGGGTTGGGCGATGTTGACCAATTTGGCATCGTACGATGTCTAATGTGAACAACGGCGATGGACGATGGTATCGTCATCGTAGGCGGGGTGGGGGTCTTTGTTGTTAAATATCAATTAATTCATAACGAATTTAATAATTGTAGCCTATCGTTTTCACTACCTGACCCTCATGGTCTTTGCTTTGCCCATAACCAAACCATAAATAAATAAAGTTATACACAAATTACCACCTGTCAATCACTTTTTTTTCCGCGGGACTCTGGCATGAATAAGTGGAGTAATCTGTGTTCTAATGGCTTTTTCCCCACAGCTGGTGGCAGAGACCAGACGAGAGTTCATTTGGAGTTCACTGTAATTTGTATTGTGATTAATGATAACTTCCTTATTTTATTATTATTATTATTATGAGGAAATATAATAACAAGTAAAGATGCTAGGGCTCGACCGTTTCGGCGTATGCGGCCGAAATTTTATGCGACCTAAAATATATATTTGAAAGCATTTGTGCTAGTGCATAAATTGTTGCTGTGCGACCTGTTTTCACTGCAAAATCCTCACCGGGTGCGCGGATTTAGGAGACATTTATGCAGGATGCATCTTTGCACCTAAAGACGCCAAACGCAGCGCTCAGGAACAGATTAAAACAGTTGTTATGTGATTGTGAACTTGACGAAGTAAAAAAAGCCCGGAATGCTTGCCCCGCCTTTGTGCTCTTCTTATTGGTCCACTGCTCTAGAACTGAACGCGAATGGATTGGTTAATATCAGCTGTCAATCACTCAGTCAATGCCTTCTGCCTTCAGATGACAGGAGCTACAACCACGAAAATGTGAAGCGCTGAAGAAGAGAGAATGAAAATACCACTGACAAATTTAGTTTTAGAAAACACTAAAGTTACTAATAATGGCACATCTTATTAGGGATCATGTGCTGAATGTTAATCCACCATTTACACTTTTCCAAGAGTGGATAAAACATAAAAGACTTCCAGTGGCTTCAAGTCCGCTATGAAAATAACTAAAGCCATTCACTGTAAAGTCTGAGGGATGGGGTTTGCAGGTAACAGCGTTTGCCACTCTACACATTTTAAGCGCGAGAGGTACTGTATAATCCTCACGATGTATTTAATCCTCACGATGCTGTCAGCCGTGCAAACGGCAGCTATAAGTAAAATATAACACAGCTCATGAAAAGACCGTTATTGCTATTAAGATGACATGCAAATAATAAGTTATATATCAATATAAATGTGGGGTGGGGCGATGGATCGCGATGCCGGCTCAGCATCGTGAAGTATATTGGCCATCGGCGATGGACGATAGCATCGTCTATCAGCCCAACCCTAAACTACAAGCACACATTCAACACATTTGTAATAATTATTTTACCAGTGATGCAGCATGGGGAAAATCCTGAGTTTGCAGTTTATGAAACGGCAACACAACAGCACCGGTCTGCAGAAGCGCTTTTCAAGCGCGTGTGTATCTGCTCTGTAAGCGACGCGCGCATCTTCCTCTGGCTCTGCGCCAAGCAGACTGATTTTTAACATCTGATGATGCGGTGCGCTAAAGTGAACATTAAAAGCACACTAGACTAGCATAATCGTACACTTCAGGGAACAGCCAATGCTGTCTGATCACACGAGTCTCGGAGTTGTCGTACGCGTCAAAGGGTTAAAAGTGTGTTCATTTGATTCTTTTATTATTCAGCGATTCTTCCGCGTACCACTGAAAGGAAGGCCGAGTACCACAGTTTGAGAACCACTGTTCTAACATAAATGAGAAAAGAATGTATAGTTGCATATGCTAATTTGACAGTATGTTAAATCAGAATAAACATAACAAAAAATGCAAAAAAAAAGGGGAGGAAGGCACAACAACGCCTCTTATTCCTCAGGCGTCTCAGGAGGTTTGGAATGAGCCCCCACATCCTCCGCTCGTTCTACACCTGCACTGTGGAGAGCATCCTCACTGGCTGCATCACCACCTGGTACGGAAACAGCACCAGCAGCAATCGCAAAGGTCTACATAGGATCGTGCGTACTGCTGGACGCGTAGTAGGAGGTGAGCTTCCCTCCCTCCAGGACATCTATACCAGGAGGTGCATGAGGAAAGCCAAGAGAATCATCAGCGACTCCAGCCACCCAAGCCATAGACTTTTCTCTCTGCTACCCTCAGGCAGACGGTTCCGCAGCATCCGGTCACGCACCAGCCGACTGAAGGAAAGTTTCTTCCCTCAGACTATCAGGCTGATGAACACTTAACACACCCCACACAAACTCTTCCCTACCCCACACTCCACACCATCAAGATGTAGCATGCACTGCACTTGAACAAATCCATACTTAAAACAATACTGCTGACGTATCGCTGTCGACATTGCCAATTTTACATTGTCTTGTTTTTTGTGAGTATGTTGTTGTATACTGCACTGTCTGTATTTTGCACTGTCTGTATTTTGCACTGTCTGTATTTTGCACTGTCTGTATCCTGCACTGTCTGTATTTTTGCACTGTCTGTATTTCGCACTGTCTGGAGCCAGCACCTAAGCTTTTCACTCATCATAGCACACGTGCTGCTGATGATGTGACAATAAAAGTGATTTGATTTGATTTGATTTGTATGTGAATGTAAAAACAAGTAATTGCAAACCACTAGAAAATTCTCTGGATTTAAAGGGTCACGAAACACCAAAACACATTTTTTGAGCTGTTGACAGTCATATCTGTGTCCCACGCTGCTATAAACACTATTAGGACACATATATTGCACTAAAAAGTGAAAATTGGTTGTTTTTGCGTTATTTTGAGCAAATTCGTTCTTCCGGTTTGAAACGAATTTTTGAAGCTGCGTCACGGCCATGAGATACTTGGGTGTAAATCCAGCTGGAGAGTGGCTGTCTGTCTTTTCTAGGACGTTCTGACGTATCTGAGGGTGCAGTATTAATTCATGAGAAAGACGTGCTTCAAACCAATCAGCACGCTCTATTGTGTATGACGTGAAACTTAATTAATATGATAGCTCCGGAGACTGTTTACCAGTTTACAGCGTTCAGACGGCAGAGAGACGCCACGTTGTGTTGCCAAAACAAGTGAAAGTACAAGAATTTCAAGACAAGAGTCGTAGGTGTTATTAGTGTGTTGCAACGAAGGTTTTGTTTTCATTTTCCCTCTATGAGAGAGCAGCTGGACTCACGTGTGGATTACAGTGCACGCGACACGCGACAGAAACGCGTTTGTAAGGAACATTTTTACCCGAGAGCTTTTTCTCATCTGGAAATGGTGAAATCCGGATTTGCCGCTCGTCTACTTTTAATAAAAAGACACAGCTCCAGTTTGATTGTCTGTCTACAGATTTGGTAAGTGTTTGCAGTGGACTGCCCTTTGTTTAAATGCTGCTCTCCTAGTGTAAACATGTAAACACAAACTATTCCCGTCGTGCAGGATTTTCGCTGCAATTTGTGACAGGATAGTCTATACACACACGGCTTTCTGACGCTACCTACCGAGTACATAAGTTACAGAGAAATGCGGAGGATTTTTTTATCTTATTCGCCGTATCAAATCAGCCTCTCTCTGTTTGTTTTGCCTGTCAAACTTAGCGCGTGCCCAAATGGAAACTCCCTTCTATGCAAAATCTTATCCTCTTTCCACTCCCACACTCCCAGAGCTGGACACGCCCAACTTTCCTGACTTTTTTCAAAACAGAGGTGTGAAAACACCCTGCTGAGACAGGGGGTTTCGTGGCCCTTTAATAATTAATTTTGCTTTGTTCTACAAATTATCGGCGATGCCGGCTCAGCATCGTGATGTCTATCGGCCATCGGCGATGGACGATGGCATCGTCTATCAGCCCATCCCTACTTTCAACAGGACATGCCGTCTAAAAAACACTAGTGGTCAAGAACACCCATCAAGCACGTGTTTACGTTGAAAAACAATAGAAAAGTAGTGTGTTGGAAAAGAAAAATGCATTCTGTGTGAACAGCCCCCATAAACGCATATAAAGAAACAGCTAATGTGTTCATGTGCTAGCCAAGGTTCTTGCCCCCTGCATTGATGGTTCCACCGTTTTTGGAAGGCATATCATAATAACTGTGTTTTCATAGAGCTGATTCTGCTGGAGTATTTTGCTACAGGCCACCGCAGAGAAGCAATCAGACCCAGACAGCATGTCTGAACTTCTGGCGGCTTCAGAAATGGCAATAAAAATGAGATTGTTCATAGACAGAGAAAAGTTTGGGAAGACAGAAAGACTCCGCAAGCAAATTAGGACCATTCTGCGATGACAGTAGAATAAAATCAAATAACCTATGCAAGAGCTTCACCGTGATTCTGCTTTTACCCAACCCATCCATACATAATGAATGCTGTTTTTATAGTTTACGTGAAGAGGAATCATCCCTGTTGACTTCTATACAACATATAAATTAACCATGAGCCGTAAATCTGATTCTCTCCATTAGGACGATGCTTGTCTAGACAATGTCAATAGGACCCCAGCATTTCAGGTGTTCTCAAACTCTTGGCATAAGTCTTGTTTTTTTTCTGTGCCCTCATGCCATAGCGCATAATAAAGCTGAATCGATCAAAGGTGACTCCCTCTACAAACAGTCACTTAATATTTTGCTGCAGTAGAAGAAATGCAAAGAGAAAAAAAAATGTAATTAATAACGTAAACAAATTCCTTCATTAGCACTTCTTTTTCATAATGATGCTAATTAAGCATGGTCCATTAACTATCATTAACAAAACAGCCACCGTCATCTACATATTTGTGGCACATTTGCAGTTTTTAAACATGATTTGGATATTTACCGGCCTGTTGTTCGCACTGATATATATATTTTTTTTTTATTCCCGAAGGCCTGAGGCTGATGTGTTCATGAATAACATGACTTTATATACCGTACAGTGGTGTGAAAAATGTTTGCCCCTTTACTGGTTTCTTATTTTTTTTTGCATGTTTGTCACACTTTAATGTTTCAGATCATCAAACTAATTCAAATATTAGTCAGCGATAACACAAGTCAACACATTATGAGGATGTTAAATTAAGTTATTTTATTATTAGGGGAAAACAAAATATAAACTGCATAGCCCTGTATGCTTAAAAAAAGTGTTTTCCCCCTAAATCTAATAAAAGGTTGGACCACCCTTTTTTTTTTTTTTTTTTTATTAGAATATGCAAAATGGTACACAAATTGTGATCATACAAATACAAAGAAATTGAAAAACAACAACAAAAAAACAACAACAAAAACAGAAAACAACAACAATACAGTAAGGTACTGGCAGGTCCGTGTATATGTGTGTGTGTGTGTGTGTGTGTGTGCGTGTGCGTGTGCGTGTGCGTGTGTGTATGTAAAGGTAACATGGTGGACAAATCAGGGTACATATATAAGGGTCAATAACAATCAATAAAAGAAGCAAGTATCATAGATATAAAATAGAAAGAGATCAGTCAGTGGTAAGGAGTGACAACAATGCTAGTAATGTATGATAGTAATAATGACAGAAAAGAGAAAGGACAATAGTAATAACTGACAACAATAATAATAATAATAATAATAATAATAATAAAAAAGAAAAAAGAAAAGAAAATCACCACTACACCAACTACTACTACAGAGAGTTACTAATATTATGACTACTACTGCAGCTGCTACTACAGCCACAACCACCACTACTACTACTACTACTAGTGTCTACTACTACTGATACTACTACAACATCTACTACAACAACGTCTATACTGATACTACTACAACATCTACTACAACTGATACTACTACAATAACGTCTACAACGGACCACCCTTAACAGCAACAAATGCAATCAAGCGTTTTCGATAACTTGCAATGTCTGTTACAGCCCTGTGGAAGAGTTTTAGCCCACTCATCTTTGCAGAACTGTTGCCACATTGGAGGGTTTTCAAGTATGAATCACATTTTTAAGGTCATGCCACAACATCTCAATAGGATTCAGGTTAGGACTTTGACTAGACCACTCCAAAGTGGAAGCACTTTTCCGCATCACTATACTTTAAAGCCAACATTTAATGAACTAAATTGTTAAAAAAAACTAATGCAGTTTTACCACACATTGCAGCCAAAACCAATTTAACCCAAAATCCAATGTTGTTTTAGTATAATTTAACTACTTATGTTAATTAAATTAGCCTTCTGACCTGGGGTGCTTTCTCAAAACCATCGTTAGCCAACTAAGGTCGCAAGTTCCGTCCTTACAAACAGGCGTTTTCCAAATCCATCTAAGTGGTATTATGTTTTAGAATACAGGCCCGTAGCCAGCCTGGTGAAAGGGGTGGTTCTTTTTTTCCTAAAAATTTGCAATAAAAAAAATTTAAACATTTTTAAAATACAAATTTATTACATCATATATCATTAGGAAAAATAGGAATCTGTTAAAGTTTTAAAGTAAAAAAAAAACTGTAGCCTACTGTCATTTATTAGACAAAAAACAAACTGGCCAGCACATTCAACTGTCCTCAGTCACAATTTGGCAATTTCAATAAAAAAATTATAATTAAAACTAATAATAATAATAATAATAATAATAATAATAATAATAATAATAATAATAATAATAATAATAAAACAATAATAATGAATTATTCAGCCTCTTTGGTAAAAAAAAATACATTTGAAAATTCCTAGATATCAACAATAGCCAAAATATATTCAAATTAATGTAATATGGTCTGCTTCTGGTGCTTCACACCTTTTTATTGCTCATTTTTTATTTCAGGAATAAGGTCCAAGATTTAGAATAAAAGTTACCTGGAATGTTTTCTCTGTTAAAAACAATACAGTAGTGAAAGAAAAGACTTCTCTTACATCAGATTATAGTCAACAGCCGACAGAGGATTCCGTTTGGTCTTAAAGCCTTTTTCGATGGATTATTTTCACTATTTATGATAGCATAGCAGTCAAAATAGGACAAATGAGCTCATGTATGGGACAAATTCTGGACCTTTGTCAGTGAGGGGTGGGTCTTCCGAACCCCCCCTGCATGGCTAAAGGCCTGAAAAGTTAGAACACATGTTTTATGCTTATAGTAAACATGTTTTAATAGAATTTTGGCTGTAAAAGCGCACCTACAGGTGTTTCAGGCGCAGGTCAGATTTTCTCCAGGTCATAATTCATTTTATTTACATTAATTTTGTCAAAAAAAATTGTTAGACCTGTCCAGTTTAATCTGGAATGCATCCCAGATCACCTTCTGAAGTGGTTTGAGTGATCGGATTTATATCAGAATAAAACGAATGAAGTGACCAAACAGCCTCAAAAACACAGACGTGACGGCATTAGCGCCTTTTGCTGTGAAGTGACTGACGGCTAAGGACTCCGCTTGCCATTAAAGCCTTCGGACAGTTATTTAAAAAAAATAATGGCAAAAATAGGGAAAGGGAGGTCATGGAAAAGTCAATAAATATACAGGACGTTCCAGCTAATGCGGCCAAATAGCCTAGAACCTCATGGATAGGGACAGCTTTTCATCTGTTAAGAAGTAACTTTAGGCTTACCCTGTTTGGCAGTCTTTTTGAACATATGTTCAATATTTTGCAATAATGACGCCGCCGCCTGCCTTTTCTGCCTCTCTTGCTCTTTTCGACCCATAGCGTTACTCAGTATGGATGTCGCATCAAAAATTGAAATGTTACCACTCAGTGGGTTATGTCCGTGACTCGCGTCACATTATTGTGGCTTTGAGGCTCCATGGAATTCGAATTACTGGCCATAGTCATTTAAAGTTACACTTTATTACAATATTTATTAAATATAAATAAATTGTATTAATTATATAATAAATATATTATATAATGTTAAATTACATAAAATAATTAAAAGGACAAATTTTGGACCTTTTGGCCGTGGGGGGTGGTTCGTTCGAATCACCCGAACCCCCCCTGGCTACGGGCATGGAATAGAACATGGAATATTCTCAATAATATTTGTAAAAGAAACGTTGGCCCTGTATGTCCCGTTTACATATATTTCAGTTAATATGGAAATCGAGTGCATGTTTTTGCTTAAGCTAATATTGGACTTTTTTAAGTGAATGTGTGTGTAAAACAATAAAATTTTATAAAAAAGAATGATAGGCATTTTCTCTAAAGAAGTTGTTACTCCGCCTCATTTAGAGCGTCATTATGGAGGTTTTATGTTATAACTAACATGGTTCAAACGATGAATCTGTGACAGAGAAAAACTACGATCACTACAACGTTCATTTCCCAAATGATGCATCATGCTATAACAGCCATGAGTCATGTCGTTGTTTGGGAAACGCACCCCTGATTGGCAGATTACCTACAGTATGCATAATATAAAGAACAAGAAAGGGTTTTAGGCAGAATGTTTCACTGCACGTGAAGAGAAATCTCTTATTTATAGCCTAGACAGTGCAAATGATTGCAGTTCCATTCTTTATCAGTGAAGTGCAAAAACAAAAAAGTGCTTCCCTTGAACACGGAAAACATTGTTATTGGCCTTGATGATTGTGAAATTCAAATGGCACTTTAAAATACAGGCTTTTTGTTTTGTTATTTTTGTAAAACACATGCCTTTCATGCCAGCAGTCAATTTTGAGGGCTTTGATAGTTTATTTTAGAACTCTGTTGTTCAGAGAATCTGTGTTCCAAGCAACAATAGCAATGCTGAAAACAATATCATATGAATTGTCTAAAAAGAGTTTTGTGTTTCTTTCCATTTTACATTCATCGTATCATTGCTAGTGTTTTTAAATCAATTAACAGTGCATTTTTTAATGTAGAGAAATCACTTTTCATTTTTTTTTCTTCGTTACACTTTTAGATTTTTAATTATGTAATTTTAAAAAATAAAATTTATTTAAAATAATATTTCTTTCTTTCTTTTATGCATTTCTAAATATGTTATATTTATTTGTTATGCATTGTTACGTTTTTACTAAAAGGTATACTTCACCTACTAAAGAAATTCTTTACACACATCATTCTTTAAAATAATATTTATGCATAAATAAATAAATGCAGCTTATTATTTCTCTAACTACTGCAAGTGTGACAAACATGAGTTTATTTTCCTCAAAAGTTTAAAATGGCAAAAACTCTGTAAGTCAGTTTGGGGGATAACCAATAGGGAAAGTCTGGGGCGTGGCTGCTGTAATGATCAGACTGAGCCACACACACACACACACACACACACACACACACACACACACACACACACACACACACACACACACACACACACACACACACACACACACACACACACACACACACACACACACACACATATATATATATATACGGGGCAGCACAGTAGTGCAGTGGGTAGCACAATCGCCTCACAGCAAGAAGGTCGCTGGTTCGAGCCTCGGCTGGGTCAGTTGGCATTTCTGTGAGGAGTTTGCATGTTCTCCCCGTGTGCGCGTGGGTTTACTCTGGGTGCTCCGGTTTCCCCCACAAGTCCAAAAACATGTGGTATAGGTGAAATGGGTAAGCTAAAAATGTCCAGAGTGTATGTGTGTGAATGAGTGTGTAAGAGTGTTTCCCAGTGATGGGTTGCAGCTGGAAGGGCATTCGCTGTGTAAAATGCTGGATAAGTTGGCCGTTCATTCCACTGTGGCGACCTCAGAATAATAAAGGGACTAAGCTGAAAAGAAAATGGATATATATATCATGTTCAAGAAACTGAGTCTGAGATGATTCGTGCTTTATGGCGTGGTGTGTTATCATGCTGGAAGTAGCCATCAGAAGATGGGTACACTGTGGTCATAAATGGATGGACATGGTCAGCAGCAATACTCAGGTAGGCTGTGGCGCTAATACGATGCTCAATTGGTACTAATAAGCCCAAAGTGTGCCAAGAAAATATCTCCCACACCATTACACCACCAACCTGAACTATTGATATAAGGCAGGATGGATCCATGCTTTCATGCTGTTGATGCCAAATTCTGACCCTACATCCGAATGGCGCAGCAGAAATCGAGACTCATCAGACCTGGCAACATTTTTCCAATCTTCTATTGTCTTATTTTGCTGAGTCTGTGCAAATTGTAGCCTCAGTTTCCTGTTCTTAGCTGACAGGAGTGGCACCCGGTGTGGTCTTCTGCTGCTGTAGCCCATCTGCCTCAAGGTTGGACGTGTTGTGTGTTCAGAGATGCTCTTCTGCATGCCTCTGTTGTAACGAGTGGTTATTTGAGTTACTGTTGCCTTTCTATCAGCTTGAACCAGTCTGGCCATTCTCCTCTGACCTCTGGCATTAACAGAACATTTGCGCCCACAGAACTGCCGCTCACTGGATATTGTATCTTTTTCTGACCAATATCTGTAAACCCTAGAGATGGTTGTGCGTGAAAATCCCGGTAGATCAGCAGTTTCTGAAATACTCAGACCAGCCCGTCTGGCACCAACAACCATGCCACGTTCAAAGTCACTTAAATCGCCTTTCTTCCCCATTCTGATGCTCGGTTTGAACTGCAGCAGATCGTCTTGACCATGTCTACATGCCTAAACGCATTGAGTTGCTGCCATGTGATTGGCTGATTAGAAATTTACATTAACGAGCAGTTGCACAGATGTAGCTAATAAAGTGGCCGGTGAGTGTATATATCAACAAAGTCAATATCAAAAATAGGAAAATAAAGCAGTCTTAAAAAAAACATCTGATTACACTTACATTATCAAAGCGATGATGTGCGCATTTGTATCACATTCCAAAGAGTTCATTCATCAGCACCACAATACATTCATTCAACTTATTTTCGGCTTCGTCCCTTTGTTAATCAGGGGTCTCCACAGCGGAATGAACCGCAAACTTATCCAGCATATGTTTTACGCAGTGGATGCATTTTCAGCTGAAACCCATCACTGGGAAACACCCATACACTCTTACATTTACTCACATACACTACGGCAAATTAAGCTTATTCAATTCACCTATAGCGCATGTTTTTGGACTTGTGGGGAAACCGAAGCACCCAGAGGAAACACGGGGAGAACATGCAAACTCCACACAGAAATGCCAACTGACCCAGCCGGGGCTCAAACCAGCGAACTTCTTGCTGTGAGGCGATCATGCTACCCACTGCACAACATTGATGCCCAGCACCACAATACAGAATGAATCATTTTCATGCTGACTGGGTCAGATCCGCATTGATTGGAAAATAAGCAAACAGAATCGTTCACCCCAACAGTTGTAAATCAGCTTTAGAAAGATGCCTGTTTGTCCCAAAAAGATTTCTTTGTCCCAACCTAGCCTCTTGACTAGTCAACTATGATAATTAGGCATCGCTTAATCACATCAATCCCTCCTCCGAAAGCCATTTTTCAGCGATTCACACACTAGGTTGCAATGCATATCACTATCTGTTTCTATTTCAGTTAGTAAATAAGATGCAATTGGCACAGCTGTTTGGTAAACACTTTCACCTCACAGCGTTTACTGTAGTACATACGTGCCAGGTACAATAATGCGTAAAGCGTGCCGTTCATTCATCAACACGTAAACACGATGAAGCACACGGTCTACTGATCTAAAAGAGCAAGACGCCACTGCCATCTTCTGTCTCGCTGTTTATTCAGGTCTCGCTCTTCTGATAGATCATACAGTCCGGAAGAGCAGCAGACTGAAACTTCAGCTCTGGAGACTCTGGGGAGAGAGAGAGAGGGGCTGCTTTATTGAGCAACATCTCTCTCTCTCTCTTTCTCTCTGGAGCTCAAACAATAGCCGTAAACAGAAGCCGTATTCACCGCTGCAGGGTCAGCCTGGCCTATTAAAACTAACATCTGGGGAACAGCGGATCTCACAGCCTTCCAATAAGTCCAGAGGAAGTGATGCTGGTTTTTCCTGTGCAGCAGAGAAGCGTTTGTGTGCATCTCCGCCCGTAATCAGACTCTATGCAAGCCGGTGCTGGCCTACATACTGATGCATCACAGCGCTTGTTTGCATACATTAAGTTATCAGAGAGAGAGAGAGAGAGAGAGTGTGTGTGTGTGTGTGTGTGTGTGTGTGTGTGTGTGTGTGTGTGTGTGTGTGTGTGTGTGTGTGTGTTTGTATGCAAGAGTGTGTGTATATTTCTCTGCATGTGTGTGGATGCGTGTGCATTTGTGTGTGTGCACAT
Source organism: Danio kyathit (assembly GCA_903798195.1). Taxonomy (NCBI): domain Eukaryota; kingdom Metazoa; phylum Chordata; class Actinopteri; order Cypriniformes; family Danionidae; genus Danio; species Danio kyathit. Next base: position 7,678,013 of record LR812536.1, on the reverse strand, counting down.
GTGCATGATTCTGTGTTCGTGTGTGTGTGTGTGGCTGTGTGTGCATGAGTGTGTGTGTGTGTGTGTGTGTGTGGCTGTGTGTGCATGTGCGTGTGTGTATGACAGTGTTTTTCTGTGTGCTTGAGAGTGTATGTGTGCATGTGTGTGAGTGCGGCTGTGTGTGTGTGTGCGTGTGCATGAGTGTGTGTGTGTGTGCGCGAGTGTGTGTGCATGAATGTGTATGTGTGTGCATGTACATGAGTGTGTGTGTGTGTGTGTGTGTGTGCATGTACATGAGTGTGTGTGTGCGTGTGTGTGTGCATGTACATGAGTGTGTGTGTGTGTGTGTGTGTGTGTGTGTGTGTGTGTGTGTGTGTGTGTGTGTGTGTGTGTGTGTGTGTGTGTGTGTGCATGTGCGTGAGTGTGTGTGTCTGTGCATGTGCGTGAGTGTGGCTGTGCATGAGCGCATGTGTGTGTAAGTGGGTGTGGCCATGTGCGTGTGTATGCACGAGTATGCATGAGTGTGCATCTGTGTGTGTGTGTGTGTGTGTGTGTGTGCATGCGTTACTGCAAATGCATGCAGTGTGTGTGTCTGTGCATGTGCGTGAGTGTGGCTGTGCATGAGCGCATGTGTGTGTAAGTGGGTGTGGCCATGTGCGTGTGTGTGCATGCGCATGCATGAGTGTGCATCTCTCTATGTGTGTGTATGTGTGTGTTTGTGTGCGAGAGTGAGAGTATGTGTGTGTCTCTCTTTGTGTTTGTGTGTGTGTGTGACAGTGTGTTTGTGTGCATGTACATGATTGTGTATGTGCGTGTGTGTATGACGGTGTTTTTCTGTGTGCTTCAGAGTGTATGTGTGCATGTGTGTGAGTGCGGCTGTGTGTGTGTGTGCATGTGCGTGCGCGAGTGTGTGTGTGCATGAATGTGTATGTGTGTGCATGTACATGA